>VZTL01000797.1:21505-32282 GCA_013400535.1 Scopus umbretta
AAGGCTTGTAACTTGGGACAGATTTAGATCTTTATGCAAAACGTAATGGACTGAACATCAAGGCCAGCCAACAGAAAGCATCAAGCCTCTGCTCCAGAACAGAACTTAAGGATAACCATTGCCACTTCACTTTTAGGTATGTATAAACACTTAATGGGGAAAACCATGCTTTTGTCTCTAGCACTGTTTTCAGATGTAAATGAGCTATTTGGCTGCCAGGTTCCAAAACAACAGAGCTGCAAGCAGGTGTCTGGCAGGGAAAGCTTCATGCAATGCAAACAGGCACATAGACTAGACTGGTCTAGACTTACCTTTGGCTTGGAACAGGGATACTGAAAGAGATGGACCTTACAAAAATCATCAGCGACTGCTATCACTTTTCGGTTATGGGATCTGACAAGGGCATTTATGTCTGTCCCATCTGATCCTTCAGGCCAAACTCCTAGGAGAGATTAGAGCAAATATTTAGTGATGGCAGTTTCAGAAACAAATTAAAAGACAGTCCATGAACAAAAGAAAATCTATAAAGCTGTGAGAAAAAGCAAGCTTAACAAAGGGTAAATAAGACATTCAATAGGAAAATGGAATATGCGTTGCATTAAGTGTCACTAACATTTTGCTAGTCTAATGCTGCTCCCCTACCCCGTTCCCCCCAAACCCTCAGCCTCGGCCAGGATAACCTCTTGCACTTGGTAAGTTTCCTGTTCTAAACCTCAGTTTTGTTTAAAGCTTATCTTAAGTTTGCTGTTAAAACTGGCAACTCTTAACACTTTCATTCACGCACAAACATTTTAAAAGCAAGACTGATGCTGAAACATGGCACAAGCCCAGGTACCATACATTATGCGGAGATTTCTTTTGGTTTTATTTTAAATCTGGAGCAATTTTTAGGATTTGCATGATTCAAAGGAGACAACTGATTGATGACACTCTGCACAAAAACCCAGCCTGTAAAAGTTTCATGGATATAAGTGCTCTCAAGTGCTTAAGTACAATTCAATATGCTTTTAAGTGAAAAGAATGACACAGATATGTCTAGACAAAAGAATAACAACATTGCCTGGATGAAAAGCACTGAATAAATTGGGGAGGGGGGAGGCTCTAACTTTTAACAACAAAAAAAAAAAAGACCCTAGAGATTCCCACAACTAAACTGATGATTCACATCTGCAAGAAAAGCTGAACAAAAGGTAAGCAAAGTGTTACAAGATACTAATTTATGCCAAAGGTACCATAATTTTACAGCTCAGACTCAGGTTTCTGATTAGTTTAAGAGTTAGGAGGAATTTCCCCCCCCTCCCCAATTTCAGCCCCCACCCCGAAAAACTGTGCGTCTGATTGACTGAGAGGGATGTCCATTATCAGATATGAAAACATCTTCTTCTTCCCTTACAATCACTGACTTTGGCAAAATAAAAACCATATGCTCTCTACTATTTTATGCAGCACAAAACACCAATTTAGAATTGCCTTATCTTTTTCAAACTCCCACACACTCTTCTTGGTTTTAAGCAAAATGGCAAATAGCAGTTAACTTTAAAGTTTTTTTTTTTTTCCATTCTTCAGTGGGTGGAGGAAGAACTTTATTTTCTCTGAAGAATAACAAAGGCAGCTTGTTAAGCTTGTTACAATGCCAATAAGCTACACTGTAGGTAATTTACTAAAGACATGAAATGCTAAGGAAGTATTAAGAAACATTTTAGTGCTCTCCCATCAATGAAATCAATCTGAAAAATATACACTATTTAAGAATTTTCAAGTAGCTCAAAATGAATGAATTTTAACTTTCTCTTGCATTCTATATATAAAATACTGTCATCAGGTGGGAGTAATAAATGAACTTCAAATCAGCTTCCTGAAGTTTCAGCTACCACCTTAGGCAGGCTGTGCCAAACAGCTATGCTACTTCCTCTTCTTTTTAATTTAAGATTAAAAAGACTCATATTCAAGATTGCATCTCTTATTAGGCATCTTTTGGTGTTCACAAATTCCTTTCGCAGCTCTAAAGGTAAGACAACCCTTTGTCATAAGACAGCAGGATTTGCTTTGAATGCATCAGGCAACCATGGAAAAAACAAGACAATATGACCAAGTTCTTAGTTCTTAGTAACTGTAAAAATAACAAAACCCACAAAATAATAGGACTTGGTTATTAGGTACAAAAACAGCACTTCAATTTTAATAAATTCCGCTAGCCAGCAGTAAGCCACTCAAAAGAACCTGCTCAGACAAAAGTGTGGGAAATGTGCAGTAAACGAGAGTGACTTCAAGCGCTCGGGGTGCAGACTGGTGATACTGCAGAGCCAATACAGTAACAGCGACTGCGAAAAAGGAGTGATGCTATTCTCATCCGAACCATGCATTTCCATCCTCTTTCTTCTGCTGACGACAGTGCAATGCCTGAGCCTACAGACACACTATCCACAGAGCTAAATTAGTAAAACACATACCTCAAAAGCCAAAATCCCATAAACTTAACTCTCTTTCCTGAACATCAAAGTGAGCAGCCCCCAGCTTGTTTGGATCCCTGAGCCAGCTGAACCTCAGGTCAAAGCCAGACTTCTCCTTTGGGCAGCAAATATCTGCTAGTTTGGCTTAGCTGCACTGTCTGATTTAATGGGAAAATACTTGCCTTTGTCTGAGACCAAGCCATAATTTTAAGATTCTGCAAAGGGTGTCAGACTACCAGACAATATAAAATTAAAGCATGATGAATCTTGGCTAGGAAGTTTAAATATATTCTGTTCTGCCCCAGAATAACATCACATTATCTGCTTTATCTACTTCACTCCTAGGTCCTCTGGCACACTGAAGATTTTCAGAGCAGTTGAGACTAATTAAACTTAATCCAGAGTGGTTAAAGTTTGTATTAATCCAAAAGGGAATGCAGACAGAATCAGCAGACTTACCACTTTTTAAAAAAACAACAAGTAAAAAGGCTTCTCAAAACTGGTTATGGGAGCTGTTCATCTCCAGCCTGGCCCCAGTCACCAGTAGCTTCTATCCAACAGCTGTTAAAGAGACAAAGCCAGTGGTCTAGATGTGAAACCAAACTCTTTCTGCACTCCCACACCTCATCTCCTTAGGTCAGGAGTAAAGGATATTTCTGGGAAAGTGCTGGGATTCAGAAGAGAGCTGCTCCCCTTGTTCTGCCTGCTCCACCACCAAACATAGTGGGTAAAGGTTCAGTAGCAACAGAGCCACTGACTGCTACCTCCACATTTCTGGTAGATTTAAGTATTATCCATAAAATGTAAAATGGCTTCAACTCCAAGGCTATTCCAGAAGGAATATTCAGTCCTTACAAGGTGTTTTCATTGCTCCTGGAGAAAGACGTCATATTCATGTCAAACAGCAAGTTTTGCTTTTCACTTTCTCTAGCATCTCCTGAATCTTCTGATACTCCATTTTAAAAAAAGACAGTTGTGTTGCATTATTATCTCAGTTGCAGTAGCCAAGACGGTGGTGAAAAAACTGCTGTGGACCAATTCCTTGTCAGCCTAGGCTTACATGCACAGAGCATCAAGAGGAAATAGCCATCCACTCTCTACTTCACACAGACTGAATAAAAACAAGTATGTATACAACCCGCTTCACAGTTCTCAGGCTAATGGGAGCCAGTATTCTCACCAAACCAGCAACAAGCAACAGTATTCAGATCCAGGAACAGCACGCTCCTGTTTATTTCTGCTACCTACCTCAAGCTCCAAACAACTCAAAAATACTCATGCAGTTTATCAACCTTCTTCAGCTTCCTTCTCTGAGCCCTTTGGTTGGACTAGATTATCCCAGAGGTCTTTTCCAACCTTAATGATTCTATTCTATTCTATTCCTTTCTTTTCCCTGCTCTGCCTCAGGTCTTTGGTACCCAGAAAGGAAATAAAGCACCAAATGCCCTCCACCCAACCAGTATGCCACACAAGAGTGTCAGTGTTAGCCCACAAATCAACTGCAATCCTTTAAGACTACTTGCTCATTAAGCACATGACAGTCCTAAATATGCATGATAAGTGTCAGAAGCTACAGAAAGCACTCAGACTTAACTGATTTTCTTCTACCCCGCATATGAACTGATATTCCAAGTTGAACTCCAAGTAGCTGTGAAGATTTGTAGACCTAAGCCTCACCTCTAAAGAATTTGCTGATTTACCTGCTTTTGATGGTTCCAGCAACATGAAGAACAGAGGCAGGTATCTGATCTCAGCAGTGGAAGTGAGACATTCAGCATCCTGCTCACACAGCTTGGTTTTGCAACACTGACAGGCTGAACCATACTTTTCAACCCCTCACAGAGGGGGTCCTCATTTATGGCCAACAGAGCTACCTTCAGAAAAAGCAGTTTGAATTGTTTGGCCACAGTCTTAAACTGCACTATTAAAACTGGATCTGTCAGCTTTGTAAATTTTTTTGTACATTTAAATCTTTAAAGCATTTTTACTCTTCAGAAGCAGTGTATATTACTCACCTTTCACTACAGGTATCAAAGTGCTGTCATGATTTTAAGTCATGAACTATAACCTACACTCACATAATCTTGTTCCTATCCCAAAACAAGGTAAGCAAAGGAGAATGCACATGCCACACGAGCACTTTAAAATACCGGCTTTTAGCTTCAGTGCCTCCAAAATTGGTAGCTTAAAATGACAGCAGAAAAATCAACCCCCCAAATTCAAGACTAAATAGAAATCAATTATATATTGTCAAACGACCATCCGGTGTTCTGTGTTACAGACAAGTACTGTAGTCAGTCCCTTTGGTCTGTCATCTCAGCACCATCCTCAATAATCATTACCAGCGTATTTCTAATGACAAACTGAAGCAAAAGAAAACACAAAAGCACAGTGTGAAGAGCTTAACAGCAAGATAAACGACACTTACCAAACACCTGGAAGCCTAGCACACAAGTGTATGTCGTCCAATCTATATCCTTACAGTCAGAACGATTCCTGATTAGCTTACAGCCACTTGGAATGTCCCCTGTTAAAAAAAAAAAAAAAAAAAAAGGAGTTATCCCATATAATTTTATTTCACATATGTGCTCTTTGAAGGTGCTAAGAGAGTAAATAAATGCATCTTAAAGCCAATTTGGAATCACATTGTAGAGGCAAAGACAGACCAGCACCTTTATCAAATTCCAGATATTTGAAGCTTCACTTTGTTTTTGAGTCACATTTATTTCTCAGTTCCCTCTTCAGATCAGCGTACCTTGAAAACACTTCCCTGCAGCTTGGTTCCCCTGCTACCTACTCTACAAAATACTAATAGAGTCTGTAATAGAATCATTTCTCCTTCCTACCGTCTCTATTGATGTGCTAAAATTCAATCAATCATTCAGGAAGCTCTGCTTTTAAAACTGCCAAAGAAGCCTTAGACTGCTTTTCAACTTCTAACTAGGAAAGGAAAGTTTGTTTTGCAAAAGAATGTCCATCTTTCAATACACCAGCCCAGTACTAATGGGTCACAGCTCTTTGCTTCCCTACACAGGCAATTATAAACACCAACATGTCCTTTTGGTAGATTAAGATATTGCAGTATCCAGATCTGAAACCTGAGTTATGACAGGCAGAAAGAACATGTTAAGGTGACACATATTCAAACTGATGGCTCTTCTTGCCTGTAGAGGAACAGAACTACAATCCTCTTGGACCTTGTTAAAGCCACAGGAAGACAAGAATATAAAAATCAATTTAAAAACAGACTGATATGCACTACGCAAGTTGAACTTTTGACATAATGACTATATATTCAATTCATATTTTCACATATTAAAAAAAGACAAACACAAAACCATTATTACCACTAACTCACTAAAGTAGTAGTATTGCTTTGCTTAGTTTTCAACACCACCAGCCAAGATAAATTTTAAAAAAAGAAACCCCACAACGGAACGGTGGCACAGACCCACTGATTTTACTCCCCCCAAATAACTGATACTGTTGACACCAATTAGACAACTGTATATATTATTTCCAATCTACAGAACTTTGGGCCAACATCAAAACGTAGTGCCACTTGTTCTGTAAATTCTACGCTGTTAAACTGATTTATGACCTTGTAAAGAAGTAAGCTATATTTGGCATTGCCATTAGGTAATACACAGCTCTGAATAACATCAAGATATCAGGTTACACAAGTTCAAATTGGTTCCTTTGTCAGTAAGCATTTTGTACAGTCCTGATCAAACACACTCTTCTAAATATTCTGACAGCTAATACATACTTCTGTTTCCAGTGTATTTAATTTCATACTTACAGTATAGTATTTCATAGTCTCCTGAGTTTGACATTATATACTTGTTGTCCGGGGACCAGTCAAGGTGTGTAATATAGCTGGAATGTCCCTGGAGAAGAACGCAGTAACACCAGTGTGAAACACGTATTTTAATACAAACAGAAGCAGAAGTTGCACCCACAGATGGGACAGCTAACAGCAGAAAAGCACCTCCCTCCCCACCCACCCCAGGTCTGCTGCAATTCACTTGTGCTCCTTTAAAGGCTCCTTACTCCCTGGTGCCACACTTGCTAACGGCTAAACAAACACAGGCTGGGCATCGCGCCTCTCCCACCACATGGTGCATTCTTCACTTGTAAGTGGTGTCGTCCCTCTCGGACCTCAGAATGATTTACTCCTAGAAGGTACATTGCTAAAATACAGATGAACTCACATTTCTACTTGAATCAAGAAAGTATACATTGCTACCAATAGAGAAAGGCAAGTAACTTACACAGGATCTTTAGGTCCCATCAGAAAAGTGACAGACAGGACTCTACTTTATTTCTCTGTCCACTCAAAATGCACACACATTCAGATAACCTTTGCTCATCCTAAAAACTTAGGAGACCTTGGCTAACAACCATCATGTAAAACGGCAAGATCAAAGACTGGTGTTACATGAATACCCTCCTAAGCTTTTTGAAAGTTTCTGCTGTGCTTCTCACACTGCAGGCATGTTAGTACCAGCTTCGAATGGAGTCTTCCCTATAGGCACAGGGTCATGTGTACGAGAATCAAAACACTTTGACCTAATCGGTTAGTTATCACCATGAATCACAGAAGAGCACACTGAGGGCTAAACACCCATCTTTGTTTTTGAGGGAGAAGCTAAACATAGCTGTTGATAGTTTTCTTGCGCAGGAACTTTTTTGTTGGTAGTAATAATAATACTAGTAATAATGAAGATATGAGAGGCTCCAGAGAAGCCACAAATTTGTGGAAGGTAGTAATAAATTGTTTCTCTGTAGAGGAAAGGGTAGGAAATTAATAAAAGTGATGTCCATTTCACTCTTCTTCTTCCACCCTTTCATTTCTTCTTATTGCTCTCCTTCCCCTTGTAAGACCATCCATTTTCTCCCCTTCCCAGTCATGATGCCAGGCAACAAACCACAATTTTCTTGACTGACAGATGCCAATTCACCTCCCTCTCTCGGTGGGCATTTTGAAGATGGCATCTCTTGGCCCCCCTGCAAGCTATCTTGGCCCAGGCTGCACCCACCATGCCAGGGCCATGCCGGAGCACTGCACCGCCTGCTGCGCCACCCACCACGCCAGCTTCCTCTGCAAGAGAATTCTAAGAGATGCTGATTGCTTTCAGAGTTACACTCGTGTCTGTCTCCCTGTCCCCAGGTCCTCTGTGAGACACTGCAGGAACATTTAGGAGAACAGCTAGCCTTTAAGATTTATTTACTTATGACCTAATCTCTGCCTCAAGCAGAGGAACTGTGTATTGACATAACTACTTTGCAGTCACGGGTGGTTATATGATATTGACGTGCAAGCTTGGTATTTTGGGGGGAAAAAAAAAAAAAAAAAAAGCACCATTGGCTAGGATATTTTCTCCCCCGCCCCCCCTTTATTTTCCAAGTCTTCAAATTTGCAAGCGAACTCCAACATGGAAAAGAATTGGTCAGTCATTTATTAAATCCTGCCAGACATTTGGCAGCTGTTAAAATTCCTGGGGTGGCGGGGGAGGGATCAAAGCAATTGTCCAGGGGGCTCCAGGCTGCAAAATCCCTTCAGGCAAGCGATCACCGAATGATGAACTGGAACATAACATTGTCGTAATATTTTCAATAGGACGATCTCATTTTCTATGACAACCTTTTTCTGGTAGCTACCCACTGCTAAGGCAACATTTTACTCTTTCCTTTTCTGTACCTTTTTATACAATGAATATAATTATTCACACTATCACTGGCAACGGAAACCCTCTCCTTCATTGGCACTGTTTATCTGTTTCAGGCTTAAGTGGTGCAAGGGCCGAAGTGCCTACAGCCTATAGGATGGGCACAGTAATTATTTCAGGTTAAGTCCAGTGTATCAAACACTTCAGTGTGGCTGCCCATGTGGCTTTCACCCCATAGCCCTCTTGGTAAATGCATGGCACTTGATGCTTCTTTGCTAACAGGTATCTCTGATGCAAGACAAACAGAGACGGCGCCAGCTACCTCGGAGCTGCTGACACGCTGGAAGTTCATAACCCAGCCCATACCTTCAGATGGCTGTCTGCATAGCTGGAGCCCTTAAAAAACAGCTGCAAAAGTCAAAACGGTTGTTTCGGCTCATCCGAAATTCTTTCTGATCACAACCAACGCCGTCCCTCACTGTGGAAACATGCTCATAGGTCAGAGACTCGCCTCTCCGGCAGCAGAAGAAAGCCTGGTCATGGCTGAAAGGGGATTTAAACCTAACAGTGGGCATACAGCCCTTGTGCACAAGCTGATGCTGGTTCAGTAGNGGGTTTAAATCTAAAAAAAAAATTTAAATGCATACAGCCCTTGTACACAAGCTGATGCTGGTTCAGTAGATAAAATCCTTCGGAAAGTATTCAAATAATGTATTCAACTTGGAAGCAACAACCAGAAGTTGACTAGCAGGAGGACCTCTACTAGGCTACTGAACGACAGAAGAACACCAGAAGGACGCGGTGCCAGTGCCCAAACAGCGCCCAGAGCGCGCTCCGGGTCCCGAGCATGCCTGGGTGTCTCCCTGCTTAGCATCAAGCTGGTATGGACCCGCCAGCGCGCTGGCAGGCAGCAGAGGGGAGGCGCAGGGCACGTGAAACCCGATCGGCAGCATTGGCTCTGGTCAGCTAACACGCTGTTGCCTTCCGCACAAGCTGGAGGCGTCAGGGGAGCTCAGCCCTGACAGAAACCAGGTTGCTAATTTTGGCTTCTACATGAAGTCACTCAGACTGAAAAAACTGGTTAACAGAAATCTGCTTTGAAGCCTTAATGCTTCTGCCTGAGTGTAACAATGCTCATTTCTCCCATCCCAATTTTTACAAACCTCTTTCCTCCCAGGGCAGAGGGACAGACAGATGCTGGTTTAAATTACAGTATGTTCTCTCCTGATACACAATACATATGATATACAGAAAGAAATGATCTCATACATCTTCAAAGAGCTCACAGAGACCTTGAAGAACACAGCAAGCTAAATATTATGTAGGTTAAGTTTAGCCACCTCCGAGTGATTTTATCTTTTACGGTTAAAAAATAAGTGATGGGGTGAGATGCTGTACTGAGGTGTTGCCAGCCCCACTGGGCCCCCAGTCTGACCTCCCTGTAGGCTCCATCCTTTCTCCACTGCCTGAGCTCCCCAGGAAGTCTGCAGACCTGATTTCTTGTCTCATGAGTGTTGTGCTATCACCTAACCCCCGTCACCACCCTGCTCGGGGGGCTGCAGGATGACCTGGCTCACGCTGCACCACAACCCTGCCATCGAGGAGTCTCCAGCACACCCAACAGCCTTCCCTCCCAGCCGCATCCTGTGCCAATGCCAAGCCCTCCCTGCCAGCCAGGGACAGAGCACACCCACCGCTGCTGGCCGCCTGGGCTGCTGGCAGCTGGACCCAGGCCGCTCCGGACCCCCATGCTCTAGAGTGTGGGGCGGCCTCAGCCAAACGATGGGTAGAAATCTCTCAAAGACACCACACATGGCACTAAAGGACTGGCTAACACCTCTTCGTTTTCTCCCTAACTAACAGTTTGCACTGCAAGTCTTGCATTGAAGGTTGTAGAAAAAAAGTAATAATTCTAATGACAAGAAACAAAAACAATCTTAGAAATAAATAAATAAATACACCACCACCACCCCCAATTTAGCCTTATGGTCCCCTCACCTCCCATTTTCAAATTAACAAAGCAGCTTGAGAAGTTAACTAAAGAAATGCAACTGGTGGCAAACATATGAAAAATGTTTTGAGCAGGGGATGCATTCCTTAAAAAGAAACATTTCACACATCAAATGTGAACCTATTCTTATCATATGTTTTGCAAATCCCATTATGGTTGAGATGTTCTTCATGTAAATATTCCTACTAACCTAAAGAGACAGCTGAACTTAAGGCCAGGATGTTAGATAACTAAACACTTAACGGAAAAAAAACAAAAAAGAAAGTATGTCTTTTTAGCACTGGGACAACCTCATGTGAGTGTAAGGACTAATATAAACCCCACTATTTGTGCTACACTTACATCTATTTACCCTACACCAGAAATGTATTATTAATACAATTCCAAATTTGTAGTAACAATTACAGCTGAAAAGAGTGCATATTTGCAAGCTCCAAAATTACATATTCTAATGAAATTCCACCATCCAATGTTATGTTGGTCCAAGGAGTATTTACCAACAGGGGGAAAGTATCCCCAAACAAGTGTAATATTTTCCCTGAAAGAGTTTCAGCATATAGGTACAAGGCATTTCTCCATCTTACTGCTAATTTCCCATTTAAAAAAAAAAAAAAAAAAAAAAAAAAAAAAAGTTTAAAAAATAA
>VZTL01000797.1:32292-71614 GCA_013400535.1 Scopus umbretta
AAAAAAAAAAGTCAATAGTCTGAGAAATTAGTCATATTTGATACACTTTTTGATACAAAAGTGTTCACTTAACAGTAATGATTGCAGTACCCATCAGACTGAAGCTTAAAATCAAACAAATGCTAAAAATAACCAAAACCAAACCAAAAACATAAAACCTATAACCAAAACTAAAAATGGAAAAGCACCAACCTGGAAAGAGTTCCACTACTTAACATCTTAGTGTATGTACAACATCAAAATGCAAGAACTGCTGATTTAATTTGCTCCAAAACTTACAGTGCATTTTCCATATCTGCTATACTTTCTTCCATTTTCTGTCACTACATAGAGGTAAATAAAGTTGTCATGGGATCCAACTGCCAGTAAGGTGCCATCTGCAAAATAAAGTATTTGATATAAATTAACAGAACGTTTGTTTTCCAAATTTCAATTATTTCAGATTTATCACTAAGACAGACAATAGTCTCAATTAAACTACTGCTTAGGAATTGTATTTAAGGATACATAATTGTTGTTTAAGGATACATTTTGTTGGGTTTTTTTTTGTTGTTTTCTTTGTGGGTGCGGTTTTTGGTCAAGTTCTTTCACTTCTGCTTTTTTTAAGTAAGTGTCCAATGGACAGGGTATAAATCCTCAGATTGCACTGGATTTCTCGAGGTTGTCAACAGCAGGCAGGCTTGAGTTTTCCGCATCACAAAAAAATGCAGAACAGTATTTACTCGATAGTTAGCTTAGCTTTGTGGGGGGAGGGCTGAATATAAATCATCACTAAATAATGTCTAAAGAAGTGGAGCATTCAGACATTATCTGCAGTTTTCTAACCCATGTTGTCTCCATTTAGAAAAAAAAAAGTACATGGACAAGAGTTGCCTTGAATCAGGATCAAACACCTCTAGTGTCAATGAACATTAGTGCTCTAAAATAAATTGTTGCACTTGGCAGACGTGGCAGAAGCAGAGGAACATTTTGCCCACTGACATGGCATGTTATCCAAAAGCAAACAAGAAACAGATTTACAAGAGTGTTCTCCCATCCAGTTTTAACAGAGTGGAGTCAGCCTCTGATGGTCTGTTGTGTCACGTTTGAACAGGAGACTCAATGCTGGCTTGGACTCCATGTAATCCCGTAGGAAATACTTTATAAACAGCTCTGAGTTTCAGACAGACCTGAGCTTAGTTTTATGGTTTTGTATTAATAAACTTGAAAATTAACCAAGAAGTACATTAAAAAAAAAATCACTGAAATACTAAGCTTTTTACAGACTTTCTTGTTAACCTGTCAACTATTTAGTTGAGAACTTTTAATTTTTCTGGGAACAAAGCTAACATTTATTATAACAGCACAGTTCAGTGTGAAGGAAAGGCTGGAAAAGGTGACTGTAATGTTTGTAGTTACAAAACTCCAAGATTGGGCATACACAAACAAATTTGTAACCACGTATTCAGTTATATATTAAGCACCTTAAACGATTATTTTCAAAGATCTGACTTTTCTAGTGACTGGGGAATAGTTTAACATGGTTTAACAGAACAGACATCTCATTCATCAGCAATTATTCTGAATGTACAAGTCTGCCTACCTACTGAGTAGCGCATCACTGAGAGCTGTTCGTTGCCATCAGTGTGTATTGAAACCAGATCCCTCGTTTCCGCATCCAAAACAAACCACCTAGAGAGAGAATTCCAGTGAGTATCACTTCCACTAAACAAAAAAAAGCAAGCAAAAGAGCAATAATCATTGCCTGCCTTCATCTTCTCGTGCTAGCCCCTGAAGGGCAGCACAGCAAACATCTGTTTTTAATGGAATGCTTTTCTGGTTCACAAAGCCATAGAAGTTTCGGTGAATAATAGATAAAAGACCCTAAATACAGCCCAGCTTTTCCCCCCGCCCTTGAACACTGTAGTAATCACCAAAACGTCTACTGGATGATAAACACGCCACCAGACAGCTAATATAACTGCACCTTCTCATCCTGAAGCCTTAAGGCTACAGCTGAATTTTAATCTACTACTTCTTCCCCATGCTGAAGAACAGCTTTGATATTAAAAATGATCTTTCAATTTGTATGAAGCAAAGTTAAAATAAATAGAAGTAGTAGGAGTAGTAGGAGGGAGTAGAAAACATTTCCATACTCACTTTAAACACAAAGTATGTTCTAATTTGGTATTTTCCCCTCAGTTCTTTCCATTTGTATGAATAATTTTAAAGTAAGAAGGAATAACCATTTACTGAAATTTGATGGTTCATAACCTAGCAATTTATTTATTTTTTTTAATTTCCTGCTTGGATGAGTCATAGCCAAAGTAATTAATTGCATTTTTTACTGTTTAACAATAACTTTTAACCTGCAGTATTCGTTATGAGGCACAGGTAAAAAGCTCAGAGAAGTTTACAAAAACTCAGTGGCCCGTACACCAAAATGGCCTCTGACAGCAAGGTGGGCAAGATCAGCAGACCCTGAGCGTTCTGCAATGGTTCCAATGCCCATCTAACTCCTAAATACAGCAGACGTTAGCAAAACAAAGACAATGAAAATTTCATAAAAATATATATACACATACATGTTTATTATGAAAACATGAGATCTCAACATGGCTAAACACATTAAAGCTGTACTCAGCATTTCTTTGCTCCGAACTTCTGATCTCACAACCGTGCGCGCAGGCTACGGCCACGTTTCCGTCCCGAGCAGCAAATGGCGAGTTCACGCACTGTGGAAACGAGTAAGGCGATTCCACCCACCACCTCACACAGACACCCAACGGTGAACTCAGTGGAACAAACGCACCGCAAAGGCTAGGACCTTCTATTCCAAAACAAATTTATATAAGCTAAAATAAACTCCACGAACAACAGCGCACATCGCTGCTTTCTACGGATGGAGATGAGATTCCAGCTCATGCTGATCCAGTGTCCAGCACTTAGGTATCTGGAAAGTGGCCTGGTCCCAATGGCTTAAAACCAGCTTGTGGCTGGAGAACCACATGAAAGAAATTAAATGGCATACACATAAAAAAACCTCAGCCCCTGAGCCATGGACTGCTGAGTAATCTGTGTGCAAGACAGGCAGAACCAGTGGAAAACAGCTAATATGCCTGCATTGGACAGCAGTAAAAACCACGCTCAGAGTTTCTCTGCTGTAATCCTCTGCTGAAGGTGGACTTTTGATTTCTTCCAGTGTACATACTGAAACTTTGAAGGTTCTCTGAATGTATTAGGAGTTACAAGTTGCTATTCTGCTGTTTAGTTCAAACTACACCCCTCTTTGGTCCTGCCAAATGCTTCACTAAAATGAGATCTGGCCGATAACCCTGATAGGTATGGATATTAAAGAAGAAAGCAAAGTAAAGCTTAAAAAAACCCAAAACCACAAAAGTGTTAGGCAGGAGGGCAGAGAGAGGGTACCTATGCCATTTTGCCACTATAGAAAGAAAAACAATCCCTCCCTCATGACAGGTGAACTGCTCTAAAAGTATGTCCTGATGGGACAACACCACAAGTGTGAAGAACAGACATGGAGGCATCACTGAGTTGAAGTCATCTGTTTTTCAAGCAACACGAGAAGCTGGTCTGAAAGCCGATGCCCCACTGTCTCATTCTTATTTGTGTTTTCCCGACTCCAGCACAGCGTGGAGGCTCCTCACTGCTTCAGCCCCGGTCAGGAACACACCTCTTGTGCACAGACAGCAAGACAGGAGATCGGAAGACCTTTTGCTTTACCAGAAAACTTAGGCACTATATACTGTTAAATCTATTTATCTAGCAAGCTGACACGGCACGATGCCTGTTTGTTTATTCTGAGCAGCATAATTGTGGTGCCTGGATATAAAAACTGATTATCAGCCCAGTAACAACTAAAAGCAGACTTTTTCCACAAAGTGGATGGGTATCCCCTTCCCCTGCCTTCCTGCAGGTGCCCGTGCTGCACAGCGCTTCTGCCAGCCAGCCAAGGCGAGGGCTGAGCCCTCTGTGTCCCAAATTACACAACCAGGGCAGGGCAGGGAGGCTCCTGCAGCAGAGACATGCCTCTTGATGCTGGCCCTGAGACCAGCTCTTTAGGTTGATCCTTTGAGGCTGTTACCCGAACCAGGTAATCCTCCAGTTAGTATTATGTAAAATGAAAAAATACCCAAAGCCTAAAATGCAACCAGAAAAACATGCAACCCCCCCGCTATTTTACTGAAAGCACAGAGACGGTATTGTGTGGTATCACACACAATGCAAACTGCTGCTGCTCTTAAGAGCGCAGAGTGAACTTCATCTGGCATTAGGAGACAACATTTTATGACACCAGTCCTTCTCCAAAAACTTTTCTGAACAACAGATACTAGCAGCAATCTCAGTGGACCGAGGAACCAGTCAGTGCACCATGACAATTTTGATATTAATTTAAGAAAGGAAGCATTGGTCACGTCTAGTTCAGCTGTTTCTTGATGCTTCCACAAGCTGTAATCAGACATGCTCTTTTCAGTCTTCCAAACTCTCCCAATGCTGTGGCAAACTTTGCAACTTCCAGCAAGAAAGCCTGTCTCCATGAAATGTGTCTCCAGTCTAGTGGCTACAGCAGTTCACCGGCATGCCCCACAGAGGCCCTTCTTGCAAACAGCTAGGGTCCACCTTGTGACTGTGCTTCGGGAGAGGATCTTCCTTCCAACACAAAGGTATGCAACACAAAAATGGCAGCTGACCCCAAAAAAGTCCTAGTGGGCTGTGAAATGCAAAGCTTGGCTGCCAAGTGAACTTCTAATCTGTAGATCGTATGAAATAAATGGATGGATGGTATCTCAGCTGCAAGATAGTAGCTTTTTTGCTTTTTCTGTTTTTTATTGATTTTCTCCCAATTGTTACCAAAGCTAACATGCTTAACTTGTTTGTGAGTTCATGTAAACAAGACGGAACTTTTGCTATTTTCATCCATTTCTTGTCTTCCCACTCCTTTGCTTTAAAAAATACTAATAACCTATTTAAAAAAAAAATTAGGTTTTTAGAAACAAAACCCCTTAAAACCTACTCTCTTTTGGAAAACAAATTCTGACCCATGGCAGACATTTATTACTGATAATTCACATCTGTTAATGCAGAATTTTCCTGACGAAATCACCAGGGAAAACAGTATTCCAAAGTAGTAATAGATTTTTGCACTTACACTTTCAATTCCCACGTTCAGTTAATACTGAATGCTGAACCTGCAAGGCATTAATCAGAGTGAACAAACCAACCCGTCTTTACAAGACTGGTTCCCTGGGATATTTAGGTTTCTTCATCTTAACACCACAACAGATGCTGAACTGGTGTAAATCTCAATAGCTCTATTGAATGATTTACTTCCTTGTGGCTCTGGCTTACACTGTCTTGTCCTCCAGCCCTCAGTTTTCTTAATAACTTTAGTAGTTTTGTCAGAATCTCATTAGTCTTTTTTTCTGCAATGCACAGCACTCGTATTCTACATGATTAGACAAAGAAAGGTCTGCTTCCCTGAAAATAATACCACTGGCAGCATGGCAAAAAGATCTGTATAGTGCCTTGAAAAACCCACCTTTCTGGTAGGATTTCCGACTGCCAGCCCTTTCAGTTTTTCAGCTGTGCATTTCTAGGAACTACAAAGAAGTATTAGTTCTCTCCAAACCAGGCTTAACCCCAGATGATTGATGATCAGGTACACAGAAGGTATTTAAAGAAGTGGTTAACAAAACCTGCAGCAGACCATTTGCAGACAGCCCAAAAAGGGAAATGATACCGCAATACTCATCATGGCAAGTGGTATGTGAAAAACACACCAAAAACATGGGATGTTGGCCTGATAAAAACACACCACTGTGAAACAACAGACAAGAATGCGAAAAGAGGTAGAAAATTCAGTTTTCTTCAGATGTCATAATATTAACCGTCAAACCCACCGTTTCTTAATGCTCCATTCCCTACCCCTGTCTTACTGACCTCCGTACTGGAAGCAGAGCAGCACTAGAACGACAATAGACTGACATATCCAAGGTTTATTGAATAAAGTGAGTGAACCAAGGAAGTTATTAAATAACTTAAGGGCCTGAGACTATTTTCACTCATACATTAATTGAGATACATCATGCAGCCCTCATTCCTTGGGAAATAACTCCCTTGGACTGGATTATCTGGCGCAGAAAGCACCACGTGATCCTGCTGGTTAGGCAGTAAATTTAGAACTGTTCTGTTTATCTTGATTCATAACTTAATTTATTTCTCATACACTTGTACACTTACCAGGTCTCATTTCAATTCAGTTTCATTTGTATATCTCAAACCTATCACTGAATCATGCAATTTCAGAATGCAGTAAAATGTAATGGTGAAAATATAGCTGCTCAGTTCCAAGAACAGGGTGTAAAAAAACCCCAAAAAACAAACAAACAAAAAAACCCCATAAAAACCACCAGAAAAAAAAACAAGGCCATCATCATAAATTTATACAACACAGTATAAACTGGTTGTGTCAAGTAATTAAAAAAATACATTATTTTAAAATGAAAAGTGCTAAACTGAAAAAGTAATGTTAAAACACTCTGGGAGGAAAACTAAAAGTCAAAAGCAAACACAAGACTGAACGCTTCAGCCACTCAATACGCCTTCATTGTGCTTTGATGTAATTTCAAAAACATATAATAACTCTCCAGAAATGTAGCATGACCTTCTTTTCCCTTTTCGCTATTTCAAGTACTATTAGGCCAGTATCTTCTGTTCAGTTTAATGAAGGCAGAAACACTTGTTCAATTTAATGCTGCAATGAGACAGAGATGAAAAAAAGGAAAGGTACAATGTGGAAGCCAATATAAAAAGAGCTCAGCAAGATTTTTATTAGAAAGGTAAACTAGGTTTCCTAGCCTGAAGTTATACCTAATGAATTTCATGCAGACTGTATCTTCATCTTGGAGAAGGAAACTCCTTAGAAAGCATTTAACATTTCATTTTTTCTGGAAAGTTTAAGGGTGTTGCACATGCTCAACAGTTTCTAAAAACCAAACTGTAAATGGTTTTCAGGCATGAGGTTAGGTATAAAAAAAATTTCTAGGGGGTGAATTAAGCACAAAAAAAATCCCCATTTTCTTACATGCACTATGCGATACTTTATCATTGAGTCATCAACCATGAGTTATAACTGAAAAACAGACTGAAAATGCTAGTAGGTCTAATATCTGCTCCTTTCACCTTTCTAACGCAATGAATATCCCGTTTTTTCTTTTAATTGGTACTTGCTAAAAATCCATTAGCATGAGACTCCTTTCCTGGGAGATGATATCAAGCCAGAGTTGACTATGAATTAAAACAGATTTTTTCCGCCACTGAAAGAAGCCTGAGTTAAAAGATTCAGCTTGTGTCTTGACAGCTTTCAAATACACACTGATTTCAGGAAGAATGTGAACAGCTCAATTATTGCAGCAATATGCCATGTTGAACTTTGTCTTACACAAAAATCAAAATCCTACCCTGTTCACTTGCGTCTCCATGTGAATTTAAAAGGTTGCAAGTGTGTTTGATTTGGGAAAGAAAAAGATCTGTACTGTACCTGTCCTGTAAACTAATGTAACATACACACACAATATTAAAATATACGATACTTGGTAAAGCTTATACAGAGTGCTCATGGAAAACCCCGCAAAAAACCAAAAACAAAACCAAAAAAACCCCAAACACACAAAACAAACAACCGAGATCTGGGCTTACATGAAAGAGTAGTTAAAAAACCAAAACAGCCTAACAACAGTCAAACAATCCTTCTACCTTCATCTAACCCATGTAAGAAAGATCTGTCCCCTTCTCCCAAGATTTTTAGGCTACTTAACCTTAAGCAAAAAGAATAAAAAGCAAATTAATTCCAACATGTAAGATGCGTAGAATCAAGTTGTCTCCTTTAAACTTTCAATCACAACTTATTTGAAAGGCCTTTACCTGCCCGAATGCGTTCCTATTGCGACCACTGCTCCACTGGGATGGAAGTCAGCACAGTGCCCTGGTTCCTGAATGGAGAGGCACAGACACATCATTCACCTGCCCGCTCCCTGACAGTCAAAAACCTCTCCCTTACACCAAAGCTACCCTAAAAGTCTGAGCTGAACTGACACAGGGAAAATCAATCAGTTAGCAGCATGCTTATAACCCTCGGACAGATTTTTCTTTTAATTTATCGGTGACATGCACTACATGACCTGCTTGAAGGTAAAAAGCCTAAATTTCTGTGTAAAAAGATACTTTTGCTTGGGTATTAGGACAGAACTAGCCAAAATATGAGGTGAACAACGACAGTGAGGAAAGACATCTAAAGCCAAAACTTGCACAACTGTGTGATATCCTCTTCAGATTGATTGAATAATTGGGAAAAAAAGTTAAACTGTAACAAGAACAAAGGACTAAGTTTTATTCAACTTGGATTGTCAGAATGGCATCAGACAATGGTAACCACATTACAGTCTATACAGTGTCTGATGAGCCTGGTTAAGTTTATCAAAGCTTCTGAATAGCTGTTTTTAAAGCTGTAACTACAGGATTTTTGCTTCTCGCAATCAGACGGGACATGGGTGTGGCAGAAAACTAATGCTTTTTTCCTATTTTCCAGCTTTATATTTAACATGAAAGGGTTGACGTACATCTAGCAGCCTGGTCCACTCCAGTGTGTGGTCCACAGAGTTCCACATACAAACTTGCCTATCTTGGGCACATGTTAAAAATAAGTCTTTGAAAGGATGGGATGCCAGTCCCCAGAGTTCATCTGTATGTCCCTGGAAAGAAAACATGTATGATTTAACAATGAATAAAATAAAGACTCTCTTAAAATAACACACCAGCAGGGAAAGCCTTTACATTTTTGGGTTATAGCTTTAAAAAAACAAAACACAAACAAACAAACAAAAAAACAAACCCCCAAAAAAGAGTTGTACTCACCTGTACCTCTACTAGGAAACCATCGTTAAATGTACCCCGCAAAACAAAGTTTCGTGAAGTACCCACTAAAAATTGATCTGCTTTTCCTTCTGCTACTGCTCTGATTGTTCCATACTGGTCAGGAACCTAAGAAAAGAAACAGCTGTAAAACCACATCACACATCTTGATAGGCACTTATTTTTGAAGACCACAAATAGTGCAGAACTGCAGTTCTCCCAGTAAAAAGGAACAACCTAGTCATGTATACACTAGATCAGGACTTGACCTGAAACCTCCCTCATTTATTTGTTCAGTACAGGCATACAAGATGATCTCACTCCAAAACAATCACAATTATGCCATTTTAACAAGTCTCAGTAGAAAATATTACAAATTAAATTACACGGATTTTTAAGTGTCAAATACACTAAACAAATGCACTCCACAACCCTATAACACATCTTATAAGAACAGGAATAATACATAGTTACTGTTGACTTTTCAAAACACATTGTGAAAAATAAGAAAAATCTTGTAGCACACAGTAAATGTTTTCTGATTTTCTTAATGCTTCCTGAGTAGCCTTAAGTAAATCTTTATATGCCTTATGTCAGTAATGACTCGGAATTTTGAGTTTGTTTATTGCATGCTTGAATTCTAATACACTTTTACTTTAGGGTGTGCATTTGTTTGGTGTTCTAAATGATTTATCTTTAGAAAATACACTAACATTAGCCACAGAAGACAGAAAATCAATGCAATCATTCAGAAAGTTGTCTGTCAGGGTTCTAGTAATAGTTCTCAACATAAAAAAATTAAGCTTTATCATAACATTATTAACAAAAAGAAAACAGAGACACTGATATGAATAAAGTGTGTTACATATTACAACATAACAATATTACATATTACAACAAGAGTTGTATATGATAGTCAATGCTTGCTTACTCTCAGCCATGTTTTCTAAAGGTCAATATTAGATTCAAAGTAATAACTAACTCTAGATGGAACTAAACACACGTAAAGGAAAAAATGCTGCTATAAATGGACACTAGGTAAGTGCAATAAACCATTATTAGAACAACTGTTTCAAGAACACCACATTATTTCAAGAGGTCATCTTATTGTCAGGGGAAAAAAAAGTCTTTAAAAAATCTATAATGTACAATTTTTTCCCAGTTCATCCCCATTTACCTAGCATTGCCACATAGCAAATCACAAAGACATACATATTCACTAAACACCTGTTTTAGGATAAAGTTAAAAGAAGTTCCTCAACATAGCTTATTAATCATTAATTCTTACAGAATGCCCATATGTATCCTACCAATTGTATGCCTTATGTCAAAAATTCTATTAATACACTCAAATCTGGCACTGGCAACACTGTCTTTCTCCAGACAGGCAAACTTAACAAAAACACAGGTGATACTAAAGAATATCCTCAAAAAAGTGATGAATAAAAGAAACTAAGGAAAGGCTTGGAGGAAAGAAAACCCTTAAAATTTCTGTTCAACTTAAACAGAGAAGAACTGAAACCTCATATAGGCTCATTTACAGGCCGAAAATTTAAAGACTTTGACAATAAAACTTTGTCATCCACTTAAAAAGGACAGCAACCAGAAGATACGCTATCATCCTAACTACCGATCCTCCAAAGGGTGGGAAGGGCTACGTCTTGCTAGTCAATACCTTGTTCAAGGCAATTTCTTTGTCACTCTTGCTTTCCTACCTCTATTTCCCTTTCGGGATTCAAATCGTGATCCCACAGGATGATCTTTCGGTCTTTCCCTCCTCCAGTTAGCAGCATCCCATTCCTCATTTGACAGAGTGTGAACACACTGCCATCATGAGCTTTGATTTGTCTGCTTATCTGATATACTCCTACATGCACAAAAAGAAAATAATAAAGAACATTACTCATTTTTTCACCTGGGATTTACAAGAAGCTGTGCCTTTTGGCAGAAGAATAAAGTAACAGTGTATAATGCATAATTACATTTGGACTGTCAGGGTATTACTATTGCATTAGTATTGCAAACACAAGGTGGTAGTGTTTTCTTACAGGATAAAAAGATAAAACAAAAGATCTGCCTTTCCGAATAGAAACTTTTTTGAGATTGATTGTCCTACAATTTGTGAAGGCAAAACCAACTATTTGCAAAATGCTTTCACTTCTCTGCTATCCAAGGAAACACAGGTTTTTCTAGATGCAAGGCAACTGTCCTTTAGAGTCAATAAATACTTAGCAAGTCACTGCTTGCTAGGCACAAAATCTTTGAGTTTCATTTAATAAAGCAACTTGAATTCTTTTCTAATAAAGAAACTCAAAGGCTTTTTGTCTACAGTCTTATTGGAATAAAAAGGAAATTATTTATAGCAACGTTTCCAGAATGCATGAATCTAATGCTGGATGTTGCCTCACTTAAAAAATAGTATAACCAGCATTTTACATCTATCAATATAGCAGTCTACCCAAAGGAAGACACTAGGAAGAATGAGAGAGAGATGAGAAAATTAAACAAAGGTAGCAAAGAAAGTCTTTTGTATCCTACTTTGGTCTTCATGTCAGAAGTGCTGTAGGAAAGTGTATTTTTAAAAAAGCAAGATTCTGGTACTTTAAGACTCTCATATTTTCAAAGAGCAATCACAGAAAAAGTCTAAACCACCACGCAAACAAATGCCAGCTTAACTTTGCTGACTCTGCCTATGGCTCAAGTCAGTTCAAGTCAGCATGCTCTCACACTGCGAAAAAGAGTTTGATCTCAAGTCCCGTGATCAATCTAATGTGATAAACCAACTAAAAGATCCCATACTTAATTAAGCCAATGTAAATACATGTTCTAATTGATATCTTTTGAGTTTATACTGGGAAAAGGTTATTTTTGCACAAGAACCTCAAAATTAAACATCAGATAATTTATTAAATTACTTTTCCATTGCAGTTAGCTTGAAAGACAAGAAAAAGATTTACCTACAAAAACAGACTTACCATTAAAAATTTACTTTTTACATGAATGTTTTCCTGGCATACCAATTTAAACCAGAGAGTTTGAAATAGCTGCCAAGTAAAATAATTTATCTTTGAATTTATAAGTCACCTTAGGGCTGAACTATGCTAGGTCTGCATGTGTTGGGTAACAAATAGTTTCCCTTTCCTTTTTATAAAAGCTTTGCCCTAAAGAGTAACCCAAATTTCAAATAAGATGGGTTTTAAAGTATATTTTACAGCCAAGACTTGAGTATCTGCTAAACCAGATACTGCTGTCTGCGTAACTGGTACAACTAAGCATTATATTTAACCTTTGCATACAAGCCCTATTAACATCAGCTTCAACACTTAATGGTAATCCTCTGAGACTAGGCATGGTACAACATAAGCCTTAAGAGGCAAAGGTAGCCTGCGGAATCCTCAAACTGATCCAACAGCCTTTTTCAAATCTCGGGATGAAAGAAAACTGATTAACTGCACATTTTCTTAAATGCAAAACATTTAAAGTACTTTTCATTCATTTTGGGCACAGTCTCATTAATTATTGAGAAACTCTTCATTGCTCTTAAGTCAGCAAATTCATGAGACTTGAAGGAGTTTAGTACCACCTGTTCGTAATAGGAATTGTATGCCCTTAGTCAGGCCTGTTTCCTTATTCCTTTTCTAATGCAATCCTTCATGTTTGTCTTCTACAAACTATACAAAATCTAGGATAAACTCTGAATATATCCTACCTACCTTTAGGTCCTTTTCCTGGAGTAGATTCTACAGTAGTTTTGCCCCATATAAGTATTATCCCACCTGAGTCTCCTGTGAGCACATCACCATTTCCCAAAAAAGCCAAACACTGAACAAATTTGGGTTTTTCATATTTCTGAAACAAAATAAGCAAAAGAAAGGGATAATTACTTGTACTCTTTACATAATTAGTATAATGTATCCACACCCATACGCCCTGCATACATGTAAGCGGGACTTAACCTTTTTTTTTGTTTACCTCTCTGCTCAACAGTACACGGTAACAATGGAGCAAATTTATAGAAAGCATAAGCAGATCATTCCATTGATTTAAAACTGACCTGATATCAAGACATTCTTACCCCAAATATCCCTTGCTTCCTTGATAATGAATTGCCGCTCCAGGTCCAGAAAAATATATGAGATTTGCCACATGTTATTATGGTATTTGCATCAGTTGGATGAAATTCTACAGCAAGAACAACTTCATTTGTAGTCTGAAATAGTAACAAAAATAATATTTATTCAGATGGGGCATTAACTAGTAGAAACACATGTAAAATCCCAAGTTTCAGAACAGAGATATGAGGAACTAGACAGCTAACAGTATGCTTGAAAGAATCTGTTAAGTGTTCTGTGCTAAATCAACTGTCTGAAGACCACACATCATTTTATATATATTGATTTTTTTACATTCATAAGAGATCTTTATAAAATTTTATTAGAGAAGTCATGGTTTTACATTCACTTTTTAAATCACAAAAGCTCTGGAATAGCTAAGACTTCTGCCATGGAAAGTGAATGATCTGTAAAAGACACTTTTTGGAGTTGAAAATCCTGTTTAGTTTCTACACAGAGTAGTTTGCTATTCTGGATAAAAGTGCTGTGACAGAAGCAAATGAGACAATGGTAACATAATAGGATTATATTCATCATTCTCTTTCTGAAATTCTGTTAAAATTCCTTTGGGTTCTTTCTTCCTCTCCTTTTCTCCTCACAAAGAAGAAAAAAAGAAACCTGCATAACTCAAATCTCTGAAACAGTTGCACTTTTGTATTTTTACTGGCTGCGTATACTGAATTACTAACACCTCAGTGAGTATTTTATCCTTTACCAATAGATTTTACAAACATTAACAAACTGCCTGGACATTTATCTAGCTTCTAATGTATATTCAACCAAACTACCTTTGAAGACAGTCTCCTGGAAGCAATGACTCTATAAAACACATAAATGCATCAGTGCATTTACTTCTATGGGATTTAAGCCCATGCTTTAGAGGCATCTACATAAAAGTGCTGCTGAATCAACACCTGTAGGAGTACCCTTTCCCACCTCACCATTTTTGGCTCACTTTAGGGAAAAAAGCCTTCTTAAGTTTCATTTTTTTGTTGCTGGCCATATTTATTGAATTATGCTTCTCACACATGGTTCCCTCCACATGAGCGGACCTGCTATATCCACAAATAGTACGGAAACTAAGGACTAAAAAATGTAACGGAGTTCAGCTGAGAAAAGGCTTCCGTTTTGCACTCTAGCTCAAGGGATGAAACCCTGCTTGCACCACCTGTCATGGAAGGCGCTTAAGATACTGCAAGATCAAGTCCTAAACTTGAGTAAGTACTGAAGGGCAAGCTGTCTCTGCCAAATTGCTTTTAGTCTGAAACACCAAGGAACTCCCTGGAGAGTGAAAACAGTCAAAACATAATGTCAATAAAATGGGAAATACAAGGCACATGCCAAATAGCTTCACATCAAATATCAACAAGGAAATGAAATTACTGACATAGAATTACATTAAAACTTACAGAATAGAATATAGTTAGTATTGGTCAACATAATTTAAAGAAAATGGCTCAAACCAACCTGATTTTATTATCTGAAATTGCAAGTGTGTAATCATCTAGACATATATGCTTGTACAGTATTGCACTCGCTGACTCATGGTTAAAAAAAATTAAAAATACTCAGTTCTGCATCCATGTAATATTTCCTCGCTTGATATTGTACGATACAAAGCAAGATGTCCCAAAATATGGACTTCAATAGCAAGTTATTATTGGATTGGGTGTTCCAGTGGTATCAACTTTACATGAACATTGAGCACAACACCTCTGAACACATCTCATTGATCAGAAATTTGGAAGGTTATGAAAGAAACAGGAAAGCAAACAAGATTGCAATCTGCAAAAGTACTAATGAACTTCAAATGAGAAGAGATGCATGTACTGAGAATCAATGTCTGGAATTCAATTCAGACAAAAATGAAAATAAAGAATGTCTAAAAGGGTTTTTTTAAGTAAACAACTACAGACAGAATCTTAAAGTTTCTTAAAGTTCCCAGGATTTTTTTTTTTTTTTTTAATTAGGAAAATATTAGAGAATTGCGTTATTTGGATTGGCTTTTAGGGATGAGTAAAACGTAATTATAAGCACTCCAATATTCAAACCCTTCCAATATACAAGTTAAGAATACATTTCTTTTGTGCCCTTCCACAAGCCAGCAGTATTACACAGCTACAGTTTCCAAGTCAGATCAAATGTGTGCCTCACAAACTTGTATTTATGGGAATAAAACCACCTGTATTTCAGAATATTAATTTGTGCAATAATTACCTTTATTTCTGCTATTTTTGATTTCCTCTGCCAATCCCACACAGTGAGCATGTGCTCGTTAGAGTCATCGATTACACACAAATGAGTACCAGAATCCTAAAGGAAAAAGAAAAAGATACGTGCTGACAAAGTCCTATCATACCCCATTTAGAAACAGGGCAGGGCAGTAGCATTTTAAAAAACCACCAAGGTACAAATATAAATGAAGCAAGTCTTTTTAAAGTAATTATAAGGTCAATATACCTGGTATTTTCCTTTTCTCTTAAAGACAGACATAGAGTTTTGTATAATCCCACAAAAAATGACCATGCTTCAAGTAATATTCTAGGAAACCTTTAAAAGTGTCTTTCCTTTTTAGTTTGGTTTTGTTGTCTTTTTTTCTTTTTTCCCCCCACTTGTTTGCAATATCATGCTAGTAGCAAAAAGGTTTCTCTTTTTTTCTGCTCTGTAAATATTTTTGTTTTCCTCAAGTCTCAGAGGACAGACACACAGCTCCACTTGTGGTTTATTTTTTTTTATATGTCACCATCACATACACACAACTTTATCAAATTTTGTAAGCACATCTCATTTTTCTCCTCATGAAGCATTAAATACCAGCAGTTTCAACATGTAGTTGATAAAACTGCAGCAAAGGCAACACTTTCTGAATAAAATTATGCTTACAGAGCAGAAAGACTGGCAACTACGGTATTACATAACTGGTAAATATAGCTAAACAGAATTAAAAGAGCAGACAGAAAATCTGAACACAAAAACATATTTATTCACAGCAACACATACTTTCACAAACCACTTGTTTCAAGGACATGTGCAGAAAGATTTGGAGGAGGCCTTATTTATTTTGAAGTTGATTCTTGCCATTCAACTGCATTTCTCTAACAAATTATGAAAATAGAGCTGGCTGAAAATTTTATTCCTGAATACTAATACTATTATGAGCAGTAACATGAAAATACATGTCAATTATTAAGTGGAAAGACACCCTGAAGACAGCACTGGCGATAGACACAGTTCTTGCGTGAGTTAATGGAATTATGTGGTAAAAACACAGTTCTAGATACTGCATGTTCACTGTTTCAATCCAGTGAGGAATCATACAAGACTGTAATAAGGTATCAAAATCAGTTTCAGCTGCAAAAGAAACTAATAAAAGCTAAAATCTAGTCCTCAAAAATACCTTAGTGGTTGGTTTGTTTGGTTGGTTTTTAAAATGATGGAACACGTATTTATCCACTCTGGAAAAAGAAGTATATCTGAGTTTAAAAGTTTTATTGATTTGTTAGAGTGACAGCAATGACAGTATTCGTCTGACATTATTTTACTTTATTTATGCTACCTCCTTATTTGTAAAAAAAAAAACCAACCAAAAAAAACAACCAAAAAAAAAACCCCAACCAAACACACACCAAACCCCCCCAAAAAATTTCTTTTATTTATTGAAAGACAAAACCTAGCTATAACTAACTTAGCACCATTTCAATGTGTAAGCATTTCTTTTCAACAGGTCACCCAGTGAGACTTTTGAGTCTCCGTCCTTGGAGATACTCCGTACCCAGCTGGAGCAGAGCCCTGAGCAGGCTGCTCTGGCTGAGCCGGGTGGGAGCAGGATGGTGGGTGAGGTGATCTCCAGCCATCCCTTCCCACCTCAGCTGTCATGTGATTCTCTTTCTCTATTAGCAAAACACAGCAGACATTCTTTTTCCACATTTTTTACTTTTTTTACACATATCGAATCTTCTTGCTGGGATGCAAGAATCACAGCCTGGGTCTTCAGGAGGTCTGATATGAATAGTGCTTTGGTGAAAATACAAAGGCAGCTTAAAGATTAAAATATATGTATATTTTACAAACAATAAACTCATTGTCAATTTTGAAATGGGAACTTTATCAATGCCAAGTAGCACATCTCCATTTGCTACTGATTTTTCTGGTAACTTCTGTGAGCCCAGTAAAAAGACTTCCCCCTGCCCCAATGTAAAAATAGAGGCACAAATTGAACAAGTTATTCCTTGGGAAAAAATAGCATGAGATAATGTTTGGGGTTTTTTTTTCATTTCCTGTTGCTGGATACCAACTCCAGCTGTGCAAGCAGAAAAGTTACCCTTTCTATCACAACTCACTAAAATTTAGCTTCACAAACCTCACTAACAAACTTGTTTTTAACATCCAAACAAAAAAACAAGCCCCTCACAAACAAAACCAAACCATCAGACCAATCACAGACTTAAATTTCTAGCTAAGGCTTTTCTTGCTTGCTATTTATTCACTGTGCTATTTTGTTACCGCAATTTTACATATGCAATTTCCTGTTTTTCCAGCTAGCTCACTGTCAGCTGGTTTTATAAAGTATAGATAAACTTTACTGACACACTTTTAATACCAAAATCTATCAGCTAGACAACCACATATAAAGATCTCCAGAGATTTCCTTCCCATTTACATACGACTGGATAAATCCACACACCAAGCAATCGCACCCATCTTACCGCTTTGGAAAAATCCAAACACCCCACTCCACGTTCAAAAATCCCAAGGCCGATAACCTGCAGCGTCACCAGGCTCACCGAGTCCCATACTCTAACATGGGGCTGCAAAGGCTGCATGAAAAAGCAACGGGACAAACAGTGTCATCAACAGCGAAAGCATCATATGCGGGTGTCAAGTTCTGTTAAGTAGACACTACCTGAATTACAAACTGCAGATCGAAATGCAGGATGACCTGTGATAACAATGCCGCTGGATAGTATCTTGAAGCTCAAAAGGTGAGAGTCAAGACAATCTTGCTCCCTATGTGCGGGCTACAAACATGGCAGTGGTCCCTCAAGGCAAGAAATTAAGGATGGTGGCATTTGGTAGCTGTGAAAATATATCTTGGCCCAATTTAAGTCACTGATAAAATAATGGAAGAGTCATCTTGCATTTCAGACCCCAGACCTAGCAATCCTATGCAACAATGGAAAATAACGATCTTGGGTTTTTTATATATACAGTAGAAAAAAATTAAAAATAAAACCAAAAAAACCCAAAACTATCCTGGCGCACCAAGTCCCCTAAACATCACCAACCACTCACAGTAGAAAAAAAAAATTAAAAATAAAAATAAAAAACCCCAAAACTACCCTGGCACACCAAGTCCCCTAAACATCACCAACCACTCAATGAAAATCTCCGTGGTTATATTTCATACAAGTACTATCCCAAACCATCTTAGCTTCATAAACGTGAAGCAATCACCAATAAAGTGGGAATTAAGTTGGCTTAAGGACAGCATTCACCATAGAAAGTGACAATAAGTCATCCCACTGATGGAAAAACAAACCAACCAGCCCTAACAAGAGATTCAACAAACGTTCAGTGGAATTGTAACAGTATCCATACATAAAACCCCACACCAATTTCTTACAACATCTAAGAAATTAAGTTAAACATCTGAATAAGGATTATATTTAATGTGTTTCTACACCTCATAGTATCTGTCTTTTTTTTCTCCACTCTTTTTTTTTTTCCTCTGTCTATAACTTAATGAAGATAATCCAATTACTCAAATTCTGACAGAGTGTGCCAACAGCAAGCATTTAAAGAGCATTTAAATGCACTTGCTCTCAAATGAGGAAGTTTGTAGGAAAGCTTGACACACCTTCCATGAATTCTCAAAGTTGGTTTCCTCTCCCATGAAGGCTTAAGAGTACACTGACCCACAGAACTGGGGACCTGTTCTCCTCTGGGAGAAGACTTATTGAAAGAAATGTGACAGAAATGAGGTGGCCTTATAAATCAATTACAAGATCCACATTTGCTTGCAGAACTAAAATTGAGTTTCCTATGTCACAGATAAAGGACTTTATGAGCTTCTGCTCTTCTTGATGTATGGCTGAGTGCTTAGTTGTTACTGTCTTTTGCTAGGGATATAGGCTGTTACCTTAGAAACAGCAAGATATCTCAGTAAATGCAGTGCATAAAATAAACTGCAAACAGAAGGTAATGACGAGATTAAAAAAGATCAAAACACTTTTTCCTGATTTTCAAAACAAGGTACTACTGCTCAACAGCTCTATTACTTACCCTTCCATCTTTATCCACTCCAGCTAACTGTCCTGTTGCAATTCTAATTTTGTCTGGATGAACTGCAAGACTAAGACAGACAGAAATATGACTTGCTTTTGCTGTCATAGGTCTTCAAAACTGAGAGGTTTTTGTAAATTTATTTTTCTTTCTCAACAGAAGCCCATGAAGACACTTATGATCAGACTACTTTCATCAGACTATTTTGTAACACACTGTAATGGGTCGATCAGGCCTTGTGATAGCTGCTGGCACAAAACCAGGAGTGCCAGAAGAGCCACCTCCACATGTGCTCCAACAAATCTAAGGTTCGCTCTATATCAGGAGTCCACTGAACAAAATATACATTGTCTCATGATGAAGTTTCTACACATAGTTATATACCATATTTATGGTACTACAGCGTATTCTATGCCTAAACCTACAGATCACATGAACCTTGGGAAAAAACAGCTGAAAAGTTCGCTGAGGGCTTGTGCACCCAGGAGTCAGAGATTATTGCCACTTGAAATGAGTTACTGATGTAATTGTACTAATGAAATTCTCCAGTATGGTGCACTACTAAGTGCAAGTAAAAATCTGCTTTTGCTCATCACATTTTGCTTTGAAGCTGAAGTGACAAAAAAGACAATGCCATTTCAGAGCATGTCCTCTTAGTCCTAGTGATTTTTTGACGAACCTTCTTATTTTCCTTCTCTGTAAAATTGCAAAGGTGAAGAAAGCAACTGGAACGGGAAAGGGGGAACAGGGGGGAGCATGAAGAAGTGAGAGCGATGGACACCAAAAACATTTACAATTCAGTCTGGTTTTTTTAATGAAAGTGAAGAACACAAGACTGACAGCATTTCTCCCACAGGAAGCAATTGTGGTTATCAAAGCACAGTCAGGAGAAAAGAGGTTTAGATGGCAACTCTTCTCCATTCAGATACAGTAGGGAGCTTATGTTCACCGTTACATTATGTGCACTACTCTTCAGACAAACATCGTAAGGTCAGCAACTGCCTTTGCACCCACAACGACATTGGCTTCAATTTCCCTGCTTCTCTGTTTTGTCTTAATACTTGACAGTCTTAATACTTGGATGGAACATTTATTAAAAAATGGTAAAATTATTCCTCAGTTTTCCATTTGGTTTTCTAATTCTCCTTTAAGACCACACCTCTGGCATAATGCCTGTAAGTCACCGATTGAGAATTAGGCTGATAACAATTTTTAATTTCTGAGGCATCTGTTTAGAGTAATTTCTGCAAAGATCCTTTCTCTAGTCTGGCACACTTAGATTGTCTACATATCTTGTTGTTTTATATTTAATCCAGAATCCCTGAGCTAGCAGGGACTGTTCTAGCACCTTCGTTTGTGTAGTGTTTACCACAGTGACTTACCGGGACGGATGAAACAGAAAGTAACTACGATTATGATGACATTAATGAGCTCATACATACAGTAGGAGAGATAAAAAAAATATGTTTCTGCATTATTACACACACACACTTATATGCAAATGTTATATACTAACCATTTAACGCAGTCTGTATGACCCAAGTAATGTCGCTGAGTTCTCTCCTCATAGTTAAATAGTACCACCACTGACGCTATGAAATATACAATTTCTCCGGTAGGAAGGAGGTAAACATTGGCTCGACAGTCTCTTCCACGATACCCATATCTATACATGCATTTTTTTTTAAAGTCAAGGTCTTCATAAGCACTGTTTACCAGAAAAAGAAAAAAAACAGCTTCCCCCACACACACTTCAAGGGAGCTCTAATGTCAGCAAATGCCCTTTATGTCTTTTCCTCTGGAACTATAGACAATTTCAGTATCACAGTGTAAAAAAAAAAAAACAAAAAACCAAACAAAAAGCAACAAAACAAAATAAACCAAACCCTGTAAAATTGGACTTCAGGAAACCAAATCCCTTAAATAGTGATGCTCATTGATGTTAAAAATAAAATATATAAGGCACACTAAAGTAAAACAAATACAGTGTTATCCTTTTATAAAAACCTCCATGTGAAGTTTCATGAGGTAAGAACAGCAGGACTCACTGTACTGGCTTAACAATTGTTATAGCAACAGAGCTGTATATCTGCGCCCCAGGCACCAGAGCAGTACGTCCATTTCACCTTTTAAAACAAGTGTGTGAAAATTCCCAACGCCCTTCGAAAAAAAGCAAGCTTCTGCAGAGCAGCTGCCAAGTTCAGGAAATATTTCTTTAGACTGTTTTACAGTATTTTTAAAGCAAACAAAACTCAAAAGGAACTGACAGTGAAAAATATTCTATCCAAATCTACCCAAAATATATAAAAAGGATGATTTTTGTAGGAAACCTGCATGACTCCTAATGACATTCAGAAGTTTTACACACTGCAAACCAGCCTTGGTAAGCACTGATCAAGCGTTATTATAACTCATTATTTCTTTTCAACAGGTGCAATTTTCTTCATCTAGACTATGAATATGGCTAGCTGCCTGTATTTCAGTTCCCAGGGTCACTATGTACAATTAACATCAAAAGTCAGACTGTAACAGTAGCTCTGTAGCCTCAAACACATAATCTTCCTGTTACGTCCTGCATTTCCAAGAGCCCCTCACTTCAGTGCCATCTAATACACCTGCAACAGCAAGGAAAATATGGGAAATACATTAAACAACTTTAGCTAAGGGATTCCAGCCTTAGGTCCCGGTTAATCAGGTAAATAAAAGGAAGTCAAAGACCCACAAGGAGAAAGCTGGATGGATGAAGCTTGCCCTTTCTCATAAATGAAAGCAGGTGCAGTAGTCCAAGCCTGGGAGTATCTGAACTGATACCTCCTAAGCTGACAGACTGGCTTCTACCCTTCTTGGAAAAGGGCTACCTTTCTACCACACCCCTTCCAGGGTGTAGAAGGCTCCCCTCATCCCCAAAAATCCCCCACCACACTACCTTTCCTCTTTTGCAGCCCCATCAAACCACAGGACTGCTATACCAGAGGGGCACTTGCAAAATTAAACATGCTGTAACCAAATTAACGGTTCAAAGAGGGACACTGCATTCAGTTGTCAATTAAATCTCTTAAAAGTATGGAAACCAAAATGGATTTATATCTTACTGTCTTCCACTTATTACAGAACACCACAATGGCTCCTGCGAAGCAGAGATTATTCACTGGCTCGCTTAGCAAACAGTATCAAGAAAAATGCTGATACAACACAATGCTGAGGGCAGGAAAAAAAAAAAAAGATGCCTCCTTTCTCCTCCATTGCTATTTACTTTCCCACTAAATTTTCCTATTTCTTCTTCTTTTAAACACTGATGGAATAAAAAGAAACTCCAGAATGGCCTTTTATTAAAAAAAAAAAAACAAAACACAAAACACCAAACCAAAACAATCAGACCACTGAACTTTCAAAAAAGATGGGCTACAAACCAATGAAAATATTTTTTGTATCCTGAAGCATGAAGAAGGCTATTCTAAATATCTTCTCAGAGGAGAAAAGCAAATCTTGTTAATCTGCTGTATACAATAGGGAGCGTATTGATAAGGATTTATTAAGATTGACATCTTTGAACATTCATCCTAGAAAAGTATTAATGATTTAGGCAAACATAACTTTCTACAGCAGAAGTCTACCATGAGAAGCTAAGGCTAAATATTTTAGCACCCACCATTGAGCTCTGGCATTCATGAGGCTGCAAAAAAAGGTTACATTTTCTCAGTCCATTCCTCTCCTTTACCCCTCCTACATCATAAAGTACCAGAGAGTGCATTTTCTAGGAGTGTGTGTTTTAGGAGCATGTAAAGGAACAACCTGTTTTGTGGGAGAAATTTTTTGCTTTCTTCATTCTCCATCCCGGACTATCTTGAGAGAAAACGAGAGGGGTTGCTGCTCCACAGCAGTTCCTCTCTTCTCCACAGACTCAGAACAAAGCAGCAGATACATTAAGACAATAATTGACTGACTGTCGCTACAGAAAAAGAGGTGCCACAACTTCGATGCTTAATTTCCACTGAATTTCAATGTTAATCTTTCAATGAGACTGATGTTTCAACCAGGGAAATTCGGTTGTCTTCATATTGTGAATGTTTCTCACCAATTACAAGGACTGTTTTATCACAACATTTGATATGCTTAACAGCTTTTAGTTTTGGGGGTTTTTTTTGTTTTGTTTTAATTGGCTAAGAATGGCCATGGCCCTCATGAAAAGCAATCCACTGTACACCAGAATTCAACAGTATATTTACTGCTGAATTCAATTATTCTTAGAAAGAAAAGCACCAGTGCTAAAAATAATCTTATAAAATGGAGTCAGAAATACCCTCCAGAAACGGAGCTACTATACATTGGGAGAAAGAGTCTACAAAGTCATTGCCTGTCAACAGCAGCACTGTGACCTCTGTAGCAGCTAAATAAGCCCATTTTGCTATTACTAGGAATACCAGATACGTTTCAAACAGTTCTGAAGTGCAGTAGGAAAGATTGCACTACAAAGCAGGGATACCCAAATAAAATTATTAAATTTAAATGAAATCACTCAAGAACCAGACACAGTCAAGAGTTCAGACTTCCCCACGAGCTACTTTACCTTGCCAAGCAGCTTAAGTATTTCTCCAATTGACAGTAATCTGCTAGGCAGACAAAAGCTTAGTGTGTTCTGTTGAATCTACAGTACTGCACATCCGTAGTTGAATATATCTGCCGGACACAGTTCATCTGAAAATGACACCCTTCTCCCAAACCAACCAACCAAAAAAAATCCCCAAACCAAAAAAACCAACACTACCCCAAGAACCCTTCTGTTCTGGCCTTGAAGTTGTCCATAGTTGATCAGCATCTTCCAAAACACTAATAACGAAGGAAAGCCCAATTATAAACAATCATCCAGAAGGCAGGAGAATTAAAGATGTTCAAAACAAACTTACAGATTGAACAATTCAACACTCAATTGACCTTTCAGTTGCAAAACACTGACATTACTAAAATATTCTGTGAATCACTGTCCCCATGCCTTTTTAATAAAGTGTCCAGGCTTCAGTTTGCCATCATTTTTGGAAGTTACGGCTGACTTGCAGACTTCTTCCCCTTGCTAAACCTATGCCTGAAGTACAAAATCCTCTGCCGCTGTATCTTCCTGTCTCCAAAACCGAACAGCAGTTTTCTGCAACTTCACAGAGACCAATATTAAGCCATCATAAATTTTACTGCCTTTTCCTCACTGTTTTCTTCACCATTGTATCCAAAAGATGCCCCAGACTCATACGTATACTGGTCTGATTTAGGATGACATTTCCTTAAACAGATTCCAAAAACATATGGACAGTCTGTTTAGACAAGATTTATTGCACTTTAATTAGCCCTCAGCAGGAAACTGGTTTAACCTGAACTTAAGGTCCTTGGACATTAAATGAGTGTGTCCACACTGGGATTTGCACCTACTTAACTGAGGGTGTGATTTCATGATCAGTTTTCGTAAGTCCAAACTGCTCACTGCTGCTGAAAATGCAGTTCTGGTCTATCACCAGTATGCCAGTTCTACCCTTTGCATGTTTGCGGGGCAAATCAAACTAATGAGTTGATCTTGCAGAAAGTTAATTCTGCAAAAAAAAGATTACATTTCAGCCAGATCAGTGACTGACTCAATTCACTCCACAGTCATACAAGTGCCAGCATCAGCAACCAAAAGCTGTGACAGAAGGAAAACTGGGCACCACAGCTTTGCAAAGCATCAGTAAGGGCTCCATTTCCTTTCAGTCAGACTTTTAATTCAAAACTTTCCTCCTTTATGGTCTAAGCTTCCACAGTCTCACTGAAAAGTTCAGAGGACATGAGCTCCACAGCTGCTCTGCATAACCAAGTACCCAACACTATCTGGTTCAAACATCTATTAGTTAATAAAGGCAGTAAAAATAATAGAGAAATCTTCTTTCCTAAAGCGAGTAACAAGGGGTGGCTTAAAAAAATACGTATGCCTTAGGCACTAACAGGTATGCTGAGAAAGGTACGGGCAGCCTCTGTCTGTACATATCCTGACATATGACAGGGTATCATCAACATGCCTAAAAATCTTCCTGCTTTCAGCAACATCAGAAGGATCAAACTTGAGATTATTATTCCAACTCAAGTGCTGCCTAGACATGTTATTTTACTGAAGTACTAAGAAGCTTACTTCTACAATCACAGCTTACTGGAATAATCTGCAGAGATGGGTGGGTGACAGGAAGACCCAAACGTGTGCAAAAGCACATCTCTTAAAATGAACTTAACGTCTGATCTACTAAGCCTGAAGAATTGTCGTCAGCAACACACCAACTCCATTCTTCAAATGATAAATTTAGTTAGTGCATTTAATGCAAACTGGTCTCCAAGAAATTAACCCCTTCACTTTGGAGCTGAAACACAGAAGCAAAGGATGGCTGCTTCTGCAGTCATTGCTCTGTAGGTAAGGACAACAAGAAATTCAAGATCTTCCATAGCTCTAAAACCTCCTAAAAATGAACAGAGTTTGAAAATCAACAATGTTCCTGAATGCAAAGGCTACACTAATATAGTGGGAGGCAGAGGGGGCTGTTTTTGAAACTCTGTAACTCTCCAAAGACACTTACTTGCACACTAAAAACAAGCTGCAACTAGGTTCAACAGCAAAGGAGGGCTTTTCTGTGCTGGCGTATTTTAAAAATCATGCTATACAGTAGCTACAAACCACTTCAACTGTTATATTAAATTGAACTTTTTTCCTCTCACTTTTAAGTAATTTTTATCTCTGAATAGAGACAGACACAAGACCAGATTCTAAAGGGGGATGGGGAAGGCAGACGAGACAAAAAGGGAACAGCAAGTAGTTACTGATAGCAAGGATACACCCACTCCAGTTTTAACTTTTCAGGAGGCAGCTCTGTCCTAATATCATCATAGTTTTCTACATCAGAAGGAATGAACATTGTGATTGGTCGACCTCGCATGAACATCTTGATATATTCTCCCTCTGTTGAAACAAAAAAACATATTAATTGTGTGGCAAATTTACACAAGAAATCAGCACAAACAAAACCAGTAATAAGCACAGAGATGCAAATAGCGCTTGTGATGTACCAATTATTTTTGAAATACGAGCTTGCTAAAGGCCCAGATTTTATTTTTTTTTAAAAACAGAACACTAAACCACACACACGAGCACACACACACACACACAGAGTAAGCGTTAGTTGAATTTGTGATAGAACAGACTGAGCATGTAACGTTTTAGACATGCAAATTAAATTACAAAGGCAAATTTCAAATTCAAATTAGCATCTGAAATTGAATAAGTAGTCCTAGAATCACAGGATAAGGTATTTCAGGTTGAAGGGGACCTCAGGAAGTCTTTACGTCCAACCTCCGGCTCAAAGCAGGCTCAGCCATGAGGTCAGACTAGGTTGCTCAGGGTTTTGCCTACTCCAGTCTTGAAAACCTCCAAGGATGGAGACGGCACAACCTCTCTTGGAACCTGGCTGTCTGCCAGCATCCCCAGGGCCTTTCCTGCAAAGCTGCTCCCTGCAGCCCCTCTGTCCCTAGCCTGTATCCCTGCCAGGGCCTCTTCTTTCCCCCAGGTGCAGGACGTGGCATTTGCCCTTGCTTAATTTTGTGAGGTTCCTGCAGGCCCACACCTCCAGCCTGCCCAGGTACCTCTGATTGGCAGCATTCCCGTCCAGCATGTCAGCTGGGCCCCCTGGTCTGCCGTTATCTGCAAACTTGAGTGTACTGTGTTCCCTGCTGCAGGTCATTGCTAAAGATGTCAAACAGGACAGACCCCTGCAGACTCCACTTATTACCTACTGGCCACCAGGTAGAGTATGACCCTTTAACCATAACCCTCTGAGGCCAATCATCCAACTGGTTCTTTTACCCACCTAGCTGCCCACCTATCCAAATCATAATGGCCAAGCTAAGACACAAAGATACTGCAGGAAAAAGCGTCAAAAGCTTTGCTGAGGAATATCGTCTGAAATTATGTATCACCACAAACTAATACACTAACCTGAATTATTAGTTTATTGAAATAATTCCAATTGCATTCTATTGCATATTGTATCAAATCCTGAAGAATGGAAAGAATCAAAAGCTCCTAATGACTCCAGCTGTCAACAATGTCTATACCTGTGACAAAATACATGCATCTGTTGGGGCACCCGAGCACTTCACAAGCCTTTAGGAGCTCCTTTTCAAGGAATATGAGATTATTTTCCACCACTGAAAACTAATTACAGAGTAGCTGAGTGACTTGGTCAAACACATCATCTAGGTGTCAGAAGACAAATCATCTGGATTTAAGGAATACATGATTGCAACTAGTGTATTAGGTGCCCTACAGGACTCTTCCCTCCACACTATGACAATAATAATTTTCTAACTTCAGAAGACCAGAAAAGCCCTTGGAGACTTTTAAAAGCCTTTACGCCCTACCCACACAGCAAAACCAGCACTGTAATGCTGTTTAACTATGGTTAGATCAGGCCTCAAATCCACAAGAACTAATGCCAGCCTCCAACGCTGCTGACACAGGAATTTCATTTTGAAAAGCACTGATGGCAAAGACCCAAGTATTTCACCAATTTTGCATCAGTGAAATAGTTAACTGGTTATTACTCTTCAACTTCTTTAGTTGATATCAACAATATCCATTGTTAATGTAATGAATATCACAAACCCAAAGTAATACAATATTCTGCTGTGAATCTGGAACACCACTATTTTTTATGAGTAGGGATTTGAAAATCACAGCAGACAGATGGAACTCAGAGTTCCAAACCAAAATGTAAATAGTTGAGTAGGACTGGCGTAGAAGAATAGCTGTGAATTAGCAATACAGCATTAACAAATCTCTAATCACATTTGATGCAACCAATATTGAGCTCTAAAATTAAGATCTTTAAACAATTACTTCTGTATTTCTTTCAAAAGTCAAACATGAGGCAGACTTCCTGTAACGCCCAGGGAATGCTTGTAAATATTTCTGCAATTAAGCATAAGATGCACCAATGTGCAATCTGTTCTGCATTCCCTAAAACATCTAAAATTGAAATTATGAGAAACTCAGACTTATTCCCACAGAAATACAGCTTAACAGCTCCAGTCAAACTTGGAGATCTAAAAAGGCAAGAGAAAGCAGATGATTTCAGTGACAGCAGAAGCAGTGTAGACTCCAAAATAGACTCTTGCTTACAGAAATGTTTAGTGATGCAAAGATCAAGAAGTAATCAAAGTTGTAAATAAGACCAACCTTAAGCCAGGGTCTCTACCCTTCTCTGAATTTGAAATATCCCTACTATACAGACTGCAGAAACATATTTTGTCTTACTGCAGCCAGAAGAGAATAAAACCCCGTAACTACTTGCATCCAGCAAAAGACATACAGCAGTCTTGCACAAAGTTTGCAAATAAATTATTGACATTCAAGGTCTTTCTTCTACAGCTAGACAAGACAGAAGATCGATAATCATCAGTCTAATAAAAAAATGTGGTGAGTATTCTAGGTTATCTAAAAGAAGTATTTCTGATCATAGAATACTTTTATCAGAGTTGTGTGAAATTCTGTGAAATACCATCCCAGCTCTGAAAGCACCAGAAAGCACCAGCTTTGAATACAGTAGCGATGATCCCAGCACACACCAACGACTTGGACAGCACTGACAGATACAGGAAAAAAATCTATGGTGGCCAAATTGTATAATATATTCAGTAAATCCTAGCCAGAGAAAGAACTACCCATGAGCTTGCGTGGTTTTAACATGACTTGCCACAGCATTGCTTAAACTTAACTAGGTCAATGAATCCATGCACCTGAACATATGCTAGTTAAAAGTATTCTACTACGTGCATGACACATCCTTTGAAGATTTCACAACACATATGGCTTAGTATGTCAAAAACTTTTGTTTTTCCTGAACACATTGTAGTTTGATTTCTTGATGCTCAACATTTTTAACAATTCTTTTCAATTGCTTGATGAAATAGATCACAGTTTGAATTTACCAAGTTCCCAGACTTAAAAGGTATGATTAGGGTGACTCCTTTTCCACTTTTAGTGTGCTCAAGTCAACCTTCTGAGACCAAGAATTCATTTTACTTGAATTTTGTGTCCCTTTTGACTCTGATAGTAGGTTTACTCTGCGCTGGAGGCAAGAGAAAGGAATTTTCCCATGACAGTTCAAATACAACTGAAAGCTAGTGCAAAAAACCCACAGGCTCAACAAATAATTTGTGAACAGAAATCATAATAATTGAGCAATGTGAAACTAACACATGCATAAAGGTTTCTCCTTATTTAGACTATTAATACAATGACAGTTGAGCCATTTAAGTCCAGTATCAAAGGAACAAATGCCAAGATGAAAAACAGTTGTCCCACTTCTTTCTAAGAACAAATACGGCTCCTTTGAACAAGAATCCTGTGAGTCCATCCACTGACAACAGCAGAAAACAAAGAACAAAGAAAATCACTTCCCAGTAGCTAAATTAGAAACAATAGTTATTTTACCAAATATGCATTACTTAATTGTATTGCTGAGAAAAGCTAAAGATCAGTGTTGTCACTAGTTTGACAGAAATGTTTAGATAAATTCCTCCAACTAATAACATGTCTCATTTTCCCACCAAAATATTTTTATAGTATGTATTTTACAGAGATAAAATAACACTGGCCAAAACCAAGAGTAACATATTAATAATGACCTTTCTATTAAAATCTGGTGCTCACACTCTTATAAATTAAAGCACAGCATAGCCTGGGGGTATTTAGAAAAGACCATTCGTCTGTGCAAGTCAAATTCTTGATTTAACATTGAACTTGGCATTTCTGGTTCCACAAGTTCAGTGCAAAATGACACCACAAATTTAGGATCAAATTTCTTATCCCTGCTTAGAACAGTGGAGGCAAGCTGCAACTGAAATTAATATGGATAGAGGCAGTTGCACCTGTTGGACTCTGCAGATGAGATATGAAGGTTCCAAGAGGAATTAAATCAGGTCTTTGGCCAGAAGAGAAGAGGCTCTCCTGGAGCTCAGGGAAAAGATTATCTGCAGGGCATTTAGATACACATTAGCTCTCCAAACTTCGCCATTAAAGAAAGAACATTTTTTGCTTTTATTAGCTAGCTGCACGTTATTCAAGATTACCTCTGAAGATACGTATTTAACACACTTTAACGAGAGACATAGGCTAGGTATAACTTGAGCCTCTCCCTACAGAAGAGGAAGGATTAAAAAAAGAGACAACCCACTGAAAGATTTTTGACTAAGACTCTGAATTTCCTTTTGCCAGAATAACCTGTAGGGCAGATATAATATTAATGTAAAAATCTTTTGAAATACTAGAGAGGAGGACAGCGTATCAACAAAACCATTCTCAAACAGCAACTCATTGCCTGAGGCCTAATTCTTGTATTTGCAAGCTAAGAAAACCAGTGACTTAACTCTTTCACAGCATACTGGTTCAACTGAATGCTCAAGAGCATTAGACTATCTGTTTCTTTCCTGCATTCTCACTATTTTCAGGTACAAAGCAGTATGTCAAGACCTTTTTACTTACTTGATCTTTTGGAAAAAGACAGCCTTGGTCATCTCATAATAGATATGTAGGTAACAGGCTATAGAGGAGATAAAGTCAGAAGTTTTAAAGAGAGAGAGTGTGTGTGTGTGTGTGGGGGGGGGCGGTGTTAACCCAAAAAAAAAAAAAAAAAAAAAAATCCTCGACAATCCGACAATCCTGGTATCTACCAGCTTGAAAACAACAGGTATGAAAGTAAAAATTCTCTACCCCATATAAAGAGATGTTCAGACCCCACTGTGCAGAAGCATTTGGGGGTGGCGGGGAAGGGGCAGAAGGGCATACCTGAAAGGACCTTGGCACTTGCCAAGCTAATTAATCTGCAACTTCAGGCGTCCTATAAATCCTTTCAAATATGCATCAAACCAGCCTAAGAGTACAGTTGAAGCTCTGCAGATAGCACACCCAAGTGCCATGGATTATCCACGCCACACAAAAAGGAATAGCTCAGGCCCAGAGTTGCTACAAAAGGCAAGTGGATGCAGTACTCCGGCTTCAGGGGCCAGCTCTTCACCAGGAACAGCTGTAGCTGCTTTTGTGCAGCTTTGAGCTCAGATTCACAGCCCTGGCCAAACTCTGCTTGGCTCCACAATAATTCACCTCTGGAGCCTCAAAAACCTCTTTGCACAAGTGCCAGGGGATGAAGGACCAGCACTCCCAATTTTTGCTCCCAGGATCGGCTCAGGCTTATTAGCCTCACATGGGAGTCCTCTGGGTGTGCTGGACCCAAGCAAACTCTCTATGGGATACCCAGAGGTCTGGAGAAATTATTAATTCAGCCCCAAAGATACAGAAACACTTGATCTGACTACACTGTGGCCCCAGACAGCTGAAGGGATACAAAACATCACTCAGGAAGAGTGACACAAAGACAGAGCCCAGCGACTTGGCAAGGGCCCGCCTAAAGGTCAGTTTGAGCGCTGATCAGCCACGAGGCTCTGCAAACCCATGTTGTGAGCTGGAGGAACATCACAGCTGAGCCCAGCTGAGCCTAGCCCAGCCCAGCCCAGCCCAACAGATGCACAACATGCCCCCCAGTGCCCTCTCTCTGCATGCATCACTGGTTTTTACTCTGATCAGGGTACTGCAGCACTCGCTTTGGACATCAGAGACTTGGCTGTCACTGGGATACACACAAACACACTCTGCTGGTTTTGGAATACCATCCAAAAACCTCCTTCTCCTAATGGTTAGGAACCTCTCAACCTCCAGGCAACAATAAAGCATGGCCCGGTTGTTGACTTATTGTGCGTGTGACAGCATGCCTGTTAACTTCAGCACAGGTCTGCCCATCTGCTGTCTGAAAGTGCATAAGGTAAGCATGAAAACAGCCATCATGCCCTTCCTCCTCCCAGCCTTCATTTTGCAAAAATAAAAAAAATCCAGCTATTTAACTCTCTTTTTGCATGGTAAAGTTCCAGCCTGTCTCCACACCACCACCAAATTTACCTTTTATGTTTGTGGGTGGCTGTAACTGCATGCAGCGTTACAGAGGAGAAAGTACCAGGGTTTTGTTGCACTAAGATTTTCCGTAAGGCTGCGTATCTCCATTAGAATTACTTCTGATACATCCTGGGATTGCATTTGTGTTTTCATAATAAGTGAGCGGTTCAATCTTTGTATGATTAACTAGCACGCTAGAGTCCTTTTCCTCACAATTTAGATCTAGCAGACAACCTGTTTATAGCTAAAACATTGCTAGCATCTCCTGCATGTGTTATCTTTCACTTCGTGTAATTTAATGTTGTCTTCTACTACTCCAGGCCTCAGGAACAACTAGGTAGGTCTTACTGTATTAAAATCTCAGCTTCCACTGTATCAGTTTGGTCTCTTGGTTTCATGTCATCAGTGAAATTTCAGCAGTGCTCCTACTTTCCTGTGTTAAGTTCATTAGTGTAAACACTAAGCCAAATAGGTCCCAACAGGCCGGTGGCAGATGTTAGCAACCAGAGTATCTATTGTGAGTTCTTTGAAAGTTTATAGCCTGCTAGAGAAGAGAGGAATAAATATGTCAGCAAACAAGGTGCTGCTACTGAGAGGGAACCCTAGAAGCCTGCCTGATCTGCAAGGAAACTAGTGCATCTTCTTCATTGACAGTCACTGTAAGCCAGCGTACTTACCTTGCATACAAAGAAACTGTTGGTAAAGCATGCAACACCAAGCATCCAGGACTAAAACTAGGGTCAAATAAAAAATTGTGGACAACCAGTAGGCAATGGCTGAAAATTTTCTACAAAGCCTCCCTGCATCGAAAGGAGATTCCCATTAACATAAATAAGCTTTTAGTCAGGCCTTAAACAAGACGGGGCCGGGGGGGTGTGTGTGTGGAGAACAGAAAAAAGCAGCACAAAGGTAACAGTAAAATTCAACTTCAAACAATGCCTATTAATTCCCTCTTGGAAGAAGGTTTAAAACACAGCAATTCAAGGAAAGCAAGCTGGAAGGTAAGACCAACGAAAAACACTGCAGGTGATAACAGACAGCAAAGATATGGCAATACAAACCATCTGAAAGGCTGAAATTAGTGCTTCCATGAAGTCAGCACAGAAAGACTCCTGCAATGACACTTAAGCAATTTATTGCTTTCTGTGAATCATATTCTTAGGGGAATATGGAAGGTTTTCAGAGGAAAATAATAAAAATAATCGGAACTGAAATGAGGAGAAAAAAGATCAAAGTAGTCTTTGTAGATTAACTCTGGAGTATCTACAGAGCAAAGCAATTCAGGAGACATGAAAGCTAGTGTTTAGATCCTTCAGAAAATTAAAGACAGGGACAAAACAAAACCAAAGCCCTCTTGGTTTCCAAAAGCATGCCTCAAAATGAAATTATCAAGGAATACACAGTAGTCTCCTACAAGCATGTCAGAAGCCCTCATCCTCAATTACTGATTTCTTCAACAAAACTGGACAAAATATTAGAAGAACGTATTTTATATCACACTATTTCTCATTGTTTAGACAGACCTGGGGGTAGCCCTGCAAGTCTGTGCTGTAATTAACTGCTCTTCAGCCAGCAAGTGTGTGCATAATGGAAAGTCTAATGAGCATACAGTAGATTATAAAAATATATATATACACACACAGAGAGCAAATAATAGTGAATAAATAACAGATTAGCTGGTTTTCTACATGGTTGTAAGTTCAGTTCTTAAGGAATCACTACAATAATCTTATCTTGCAAATTATTAGTGACTATTTTTCAATAGGTCCCACCCTGTTCAGTTTGAACGGGAAACGTGGACTGATGCATCAAAACCCTCAGCTCAGTTCTACTTGTGTTTAGCATCTGAATCTTACCCTTAAAGTGAATTACAAGCAAGTGAAAAATGCCAAAAGACTCCAACTAGCCTGGCCAAGCAGAACGCTCTAATAACATACAATAAACTACCACATCCAGAGCACATTTATTAATCTGTCTTCACCTTCTAGTTGCTTGACCAGTGAAGTTATGCTTTTTAATACTACACATAGCTTCTTTCCCACAAGCTTTCTGCTTTCAGGCCTGTGTCCAAGAACTCTGTAGGACCACTAACCTGAGGGACAAAGGCTTAGGAGCCTGTTTCTAATTTAAACTAGTGCTAACAGCACAGAGATGAATACAACCAAATTCAGCCACCATGCCCAGACCATTAAATTTTAAGTTACAGTAGAATTAGAATGTGGCTGCAGGTCTGCCGTCTCTCACCCTGAGCTGTGTGTCAATGCTTGCTGAACCCGACAAGTGGGCATGCACTGTTGCTACTGAGTGCAATGCAAAGCAAACAGTCGAAAAAAGCAGGTAAGACGAGAGATTTGCCTCGGTTTGGAATGATTTTACAGCTTTGCCCTGTGATTTCTTAATAGATCTTTGGTTATCGATTTTATATAACTTGATAAGTAAATCATAGTTAAACCCCTGTTTTTGCACGTACCAGGTGACATTAAGAATCTAGGTATTAACAACAGTTACCATTTGCATTGAAATAATTCAAGTTTAATATTAAACCCTTAGCTTTTTAGTAAAAAAAAAAGTCTCAAAAAGGAGTACTGGACACAAAAAGGCTCACTAAGTCCGTACATCATGTTTCCTGCTTAAATAATAAAATCCTGACTTCAGCAAGAATCAATGACAAAAACTCCCAAATACCTATTTGTTTTTCTGACAGTATCTATGGTTTTTAATAGTATGCATTGTGTCTGAATGACAGCGAGCAGCCCAACAATAATGAGATAGACTGGGTCTCTATTTGCCCTCAAGAATGTGAGCACCTTCAATAAGCACCTGACAGAAAATCTGTGTCTGAAGAAAAAACTGATCTGAGGTAGTTATGAATTTTGCACTCTCAGTGGATAGGACACACTCTCAGCAGGGTAAATTGTTCCATTGCATGCTTCACAAATGTCCCATTCTGTGAAGCTAGAACTACAGCACAGTTAAACTAATAGGAGAAAAAGTACTGGAAACTAATAAAGCACAATCTAAAAAGAAACAAACTTAGGAATGCAGTGAATGTTTTTCATTAATTCTTTCACATATGGTTTTTATTGCCATCCAAAAACTTTATAATAACTGAACAAGTGATTCATATATGGAGCTGCTATCACTGAAAACCAAACTCAGACATGGAATCTCAGTGAAAAAAATTACCTTTTATCTTAAAATAAGCCAGGTCTTTAACTTCTGGAGATAAAAATATGAATGTTTTATGATTAATACTTTAAAAATGTCTCTGCTGAAGTGAAAAGCAAGATGGCTTTTATAGGCAATTATAAACACCTGCTGGTAAAGAATTTAAAAGTAACTTTAGCTAGCATCCTTTTAGGGCTGTAGTAAGCACCTGTTCATTTCACCCATAGCTTTATTGGATTTTCACAGAATTTTAATACCTCCTTAGTACTGGATTTTATTGAAAAAATGTTTATCCTTGTAAACCAGGACAACCAACAAATGTTCAAAAATAACCTGAAAAACCTAAACCCCAAAATCTCTTCAGCAAATGTATGGAAGTGTGTATAACACTTCCCTCATTGGACTGGCATCACCAAAAGCGTTCCTGTCTATATTACCTCTGCTTCAGGATATACCCCGATGCATAAAGCTGAGGACTACCCTTACCGTGGAGTAGATGCAACTCAACCCAAGTGGCAGAGATAAAAGGCACTGAGGGAACAAAACCAGGTACTGAGATACAAGGTACACGACGAAGACCGGTAACACGCACGGTGCTAAACAGAGGAAAATCAAGTGACTGCCTGCAAGGCAGCTGCAGGCTGCGGCCCCCCATGCTGCTGCTGGCAGGAGGAGAGAGTTGCCTAGGTCGGCCCGATGTTTACGTGCGACGCCTGCAGTATGCTCGCAGGGGGACTCCATACCAAAGTCAATTCAGACACCGAAGCTAACGCCTTTCACTACTGAAGCTCGTCTAAGATTCTCAATTGCTCCTCAAGTCTTTCACTTTTATAGCTAATACACACTATTAACAGAAATCAGAGTGAACATGCATAGATGGTCACAACACAGTGATGTAGTAACTTCTGCTGCTAGAAAAATAAGATTCCAAGAACTAAACATGCAAAAACATTTATCTACGTTTGCTGGTACTGTACTGTTTCAAAGCAGTTTAATTGCTGAATGAAAAACAGGAAACAAAATTATTCCAGGATGTTGAAGGCTACACAGAATTGTTATCTTCCATCCTATTATCCCATGCAAACAGATTCTGCTATGATAATTTCCAATTTTACCGTGTTTCCAAACTTATTTTAAGTGTGCGTAAAGACACTGAAGTATTTTTACGCAGATTTGTTTTACAGTTTACACACCAGCAGTCTTCCCGAGTCTCCTTCGCACGATTTGTAGGAAGAGCACTGACAGAATCGCGAGCGTGGGAGGTGTGTGCTGGGGGCGTACGCAGCACTTCCCATACAGACTGGTGAAACAAGCAGCTCAGGGGAGCTGCTGTAACTTAATTAACACCACGCAAGAGACTCCTTGCCTCTAGAGGCAAAGGCTGGCAAGCCATACAGAGTGGTAAAGCAGCTATAACTTTTCATGCCTTTGGGTTGCAGAACAAGAAGGTCCTGCACAAAAAGCGTGACCGATGGCTACCCTTCATCCCACCCTTCCCAAGACAACTCTGTCCAGCTGCATGGGATTTACCTCCAGAAACCACGTTAACTGTGCAAGTCTTCAATTTTCTGACCGGTTGGGTCAAGGTGCCAACTGGAATTTGGTTCATTTATGTGGCAACTATCAAGCACAAAACAGGCTCAAGTCACCTGCCCTGAACAGGACATTGCACTACAGAGAATTAGCTGAGTATTGCTAAGCTTATACTGGAAACGATGGGGGAATCCTCTGCAACTACAGTAACTAAAAGGTGGTTACTTCTGTGGCAGTAAACACAACACAAAACCTAACACAGCCTTACACACACACACACACACACAAAAAGCTGTCAAAAAATAGACTCATTGGTCCATACTGGGGGGGGGTCAAAAAATCTTTGGAGGCCGAATCCTGCTAATCACAACTTCATCCATGTTAAAGGCAGAATGACGTTTTGCCACTATGCGTATTTAAAATGTTAGTAAATGCATTTTCTACAACAAGACTTTCTCTCCATCTTCCGAATATGTGGGGCCACTCTCATCTGCATCGTATTTCTCTTTCATTCCAGCTGGGCTACGAACAGACTATGGCATGATACACATGGAAGGTACCCATTCATCATTCAGTGAAAGCTCACATCATCTGCAGAGCAACGCAACAGATAGCGGGGTACACATTGAGGTCACATAAGTTATAGCTACCAGGGTGAGAGAACTGAAGGACGGCCCATTCTTGGCAGAACACGTAGAATTGTAGAAGCACGTTGTAAGGAAAGAATTAGTATTGAAGGTATTTTAGCGGTATGCAACTTGGTTTTGTGAAAAGTTGTGTTTGGTAGAAACGTTCTTTTTAATGTAACAGTTTTATTAATTCTCGCAAAGCTAAATTGCAGCTGGTATGGAGACTACTGATTAATGTTTCTTTTTACAGTAACTGTTGCTGCGTATATGTGCCATTCCACAGCTGGTGTTAAGCAAACCAGCATAAAGAAACATTTCTTCTTTGTTCCTGATGCTTATGCACCCTCTTTCACTGCTCTTGTCTTTGAAGGATGCTTTTGGTAAGCATCAATTCAGAATAGTTTAAAATCTGTAATTTCTCTATGAATTAGAAAAAGATGAAGCAACTGGATTCAAGTTGATTTTGCTTTCAATTCATATATTAACTTCCACAAAATTTGATTTTTTTCTTCTTTTTGAAAGAAAATCCAGAGAAGACCGAAAATAATCAAACTGTGTATAATGTAATCTTGCTTACAGCACAGAATTTGGAGACTACAGATTTGTTAATTAGCAGCAAAAAAGCATGAGACAGGACCCCTGTACATAGATGTATGTTGTGTACAGCATGCACTTGCTTCACATGCTTTAGTTTTGAAACTGCATGCTTCAGTACAGTTTGCAGGACATCAAAGCAGAGTAGTTTTGCGACCCAAGAAGTGGATTTCTTTTGTTGTCACGTCCCACCACATTCAGACAGACAGCTCCTTTTCCTGGCTGAACAAGCCAGCAGCAGCAGGTAGCCACAGAATGCAAGATTCATCAGTGCAAAGACAAACACTTTAGAAGAGACTCATTTTTCATTGTAGGAGACTATATTAAAACTTTCAGTCTCTGTTCTTGTCTAATCAGCATGTATATGTCGTAATTTTGGCAAGACAGAAAGCCGAGATAATACAAATCTTTTAGTTGGCAGTTCTTAATATTCTGGTATCTTAGGCAACAATGCAAGACTTCTAGAACCTTAATTGAAGACACATTCCTCTCTGAGGATATTATGCATGTAGTAATTTATTTTAGACTACCCCCAAATAATCCCCACATAGATTGCCATGTGCATATGCATATGTATTTCCATAAGAAGAAAGCTAAAATACTTATTTAAATGCTCAAAGTTTTTAAGAGATCATGCACTGATGCTCTTTGATGGTGAAAAGCCAAATAAAAGATTCGTAAGAGTGCTGAATTAGAAAGCGACCAAAGGGCATAGCTTAATTCTTACCTTGGCTGTTTTTTTCACGAGTTGACATTTTTGCTGGTTGTGGGACAGAAATAAAATATCTTAAAACTATTTCTAAAGTCTCACTCACAGCTGCTTGGATGAAGACTGGCACATAGATCAAAACTTTAGATTTTTCTTTTCATAACCTCTCTCTATTTATGCACATACAGAGAAAATAATCAAAAAATGGTTTTTGTTTCACAAAAATAAAATGAAACCTCCCACCGCCCACTAAAAATTTCTGTCCTTCCTTCCCAATTTGATAAGGCATTTCTCCATAATTTCTAAGATCCTTATATGGGTCTTGAGTAACATTTGGCCAGATGAATTCTTGGAGTAATTATTATATATATATATATAT
>VZTL01000798.1:6504-26955 GCA_013400535.1 Scopus umbretta
AAAAAAAAAGGTAATGCACGAGTGCAATTTTCCCTTACTGCGCAGCCTTAGGTGAAAAGCTACGTGGCACAGCACTCTGTGAGCCAGAGAACAGCAGTGAACTTCCAACAACGATGGAAAAAACAATTTTACTCAAAATGGGGTAAATATTACCTGCTAAGCAACTCAGATGCCCCGTCCCCCACCCCCAGCCAGATCAGACAGACTCAGAAAAGATTTTGCTAAGAAGAGAACTAAGTTCCTGGGCTCCTGATGGTTGATAGAAATGTCTATGATTGTAGCTCTTCCCTTGAGGATTTCTCTACCAAATTAGTTTCTAAGCTCCTGAAGTTCACTCATTACACCACAAGCTTCCCCAGGAGAAAGGAAAACGCACCCGGCTTCCCTGGTGACAAACAAGGGAGCCTGGGTGCTGGAGATCTGCTGACAAACCTCATGGTACAGTGGGAGAAAGTCAGGCAGAGTGAAATGGCAGTGCAATCCCTGAGGAAGCAGCTGTGGCACCTTAAATCAGGATGGTCTTTTGAAATACCAAACACAGTACATGACATACAGACCTGAATGCTCTTTTTTATTTTTTTTATTTTTTATTTTTTATTTAAGTGGCATTTTAAGTTTAAACACTTCCCCCTTGTCTAATTAAGTTCTTAAACTTTTTGCTGTGGACTTAAAATAGTTGAAACAGCCGCTAGCCAAGCACCTGTTAAGCTGTTGACCAAAAAACTAGAGCAGCTTTGATGTTCCTCAGGCGGGCGGTCTCCTTGCCTTGGGCGACACAGAATAGCTAAAGCCAGTCCACAGGCGAGGACTGATCAGGAAGGCAAGCCAAAAGAACTAGCAAAAGAAAAAACAATCAAAGGCTTAATGTCATATGGCTGTAATGTAGAAATACTGTAAACTGCAATTTAGTGTTAATACTGTAAGCTACCCTAATAAATATCTTAAAAAAAAAAAAAAGAAAAGAAAAAAAAGATTGGATGGCCTAAATCCTGGGGCTTTGCAAGCCCCAAATTCTTTATTCCTTTTTTTTAATTCCTTCTCAGTTTGGGGATTTTAAGCTACGCACTGCCAGGCAGAGCGCTGCAGAGAGACGCCCCGCGACGTGGTACGGACACACGGCACTTGGACTGAAGAAACAAACGCACAAAGCCTTACTGGAACCACAGAACTCCCTTTTTTTTTTTTTTTGCGTTGCTTTCCTTAAAAACGAGGGCCATTCCATCCACGCGAATTCATCTTAAAACCCTTTTATTTCTAGCGATAAAGTTAAATTAAAGACAGCTCCACTTGTATTAATAATCTACAGAACAGTCCATATGCCAGTGAGGCTGCTATTCCATACCAGCACAGCCAGCCTGACTTCCACTAGTGGTGTTTTGGCAAAAATGTCAACGAGGCAATCAAAGACAGGTTGTGGGGGGCCTCCCTGGGAAGGTGTCCCCTCCCTTTCCCTCCCCCACCCCTGACCCCCCCCCCACTCGTGGGAAAAAAAAAAAAACTGCAGTAGTTAGCATCAGCGTGCGGCTGCCAGTCCATCGAGGGGGTCTAGTTGTTGCCTTCTCCACCGTCGTCATCTTGCTGATCGCTCGTCCAGAGCGTTAGGTTGTCGCGGAGGAGCTGCATGATGAGCGTTGAGTCCTTGTAGGAGTCCTCGTTGAGGGTGTCCAGCTCGGCAATGGCGTCATCGAAGGCCGTCTTGGCCAGGTGGCAGGCCTGCTCGGGCGCGTTCTGGATCTCATAGTAGAAAACCGAGTAGTTAAGCGCCAGACCGAGCCGGATGGGATGGGTCGGCTGCATGTGCTCCTTGCTGATCTCATGGGCTTCACTATAGGCTTTCTCCGAAGACTCCACCACGGTTGCCCTCTTCTCGCCAGTGGCCACTTCGGCCAGGTAGCGGTAATAGTCCCCTTTCATCTTCAGGTAGAAGACTTTGCTCTCGTACTGCGTCTCGCTGCAGTTCTTGATCAGGTAGTTGTCCAGCAGGCTCAGCACATCCTGGCACACCGCCTCCAACTCCTTCTCGATCTTCTCGCGGTAGGCCCGGACCATTTCTATCTTCTTCTCATTTCCATCGGCAGAGGTCTTCTGCTCGATGCTGCTAATTACTCGCCAAGAGGAGCGCCGTGCCCCCACCACGTTTTTGTAGGCAACGGACAACAGGTTCCTCTCTTCATTGGACAGAGGCTCATTCAGCTCCGTCACCTAAATTGAGAGAGGGAGAGAGAAGAGAGACACTTGGGTTAAGCCCCAGTCACTGGACGTTCCCGTCACACATTTGGGTGTTCCCGCACATCTCTAGCGAGACGCAGGAGAAGGCAGCCGGCTCACAAAGTCATCTGGCACTCCCATCCCAGAGGGAGCCGGTTGGGAAATCCCACCATGGTCCAGTCCCCCAGCAAGAGGAGTGGGTTGAGTTTTATTTGAGGCATTCTCCATCTCTTAGAAGGTCAGTGTTTTCCAGAATGAGAAAAATCCTCTAGGAAAGAGACGCCTTTCACCTGCAGAGAGTCAGACTTTGCGATAAAGGGAAAGGGACAGTCAAAGCAAGAGGGTGGAGATGGTCTAGGTTTACCAGCTAGCCACGTGGATTAACAATACCATAGCTACGGGGTGTTCATCTTTTCCGTTTCCCATAAGCACGGGGCATGCTTCTGAGATGCCTAAAGAATACGTTAGATGTTAAATTATAGCTGCCTAAGGCACCTGCACAGATAAGGACTTAAAAGCTCACATGGTAAGAATATGTTCTTCCCACACAGGATTTTCTTCACTGAGGATAACACAGCATTAATGCACAGCATCACTTCTACCTGCCACACGCACCGTGGCAACAGAGGGATTAAGGAGACGATGGAGCACAGAGCCATCTCACGAGCTGGCTGCCAAACACCGCCTCGGACGGTTCGGTTACTGGGAAGCATCACACTTGATATGGCAGTAATCTCATTCCAACTCCTGCAACCCCATCGCTGGCTGAAGCCACCCAGGCAGCACCTCCGGCAACAGCGAGGCAGCCGGCCGACTGCTGCACCAGCTTGCCCTGCTTTGCGGGCAGCAGGCAGCTCGGGAAGGGCTCGCGTCCCCCTTGTCTCCGTGCCGTGCCCTGTACATGGGTCTCTGCGCCCTCGGAGCAGGCGCAGCAGCCCAGGATGCTGCGGCAGCCAAGCTGCTCCATACAGCCTCTCGGCTGGGGTAGTTACACCTGCCAAGTGGCACTCTGAGCCTGGATATTCGCTGTTGTCCCCTTCCCCCGGGGGCGCACCGCCCCACCACATACACACCCCGGGTACGGCCACGCCACGTGGGAAGCAGCCCAGCAGAGCGGGAACCTGCAAGCCTCCTCTCGGCAGTCACTTCTCACAAGGATTAGGTAATGATTTGGATTTGAAAGCCTTCTGCGAATACAGAGTCATTTTCACAAGCGTTTGCAAGGACAAGGTTTGTTGCAGGCCCAGACAACCACATTTGTGGTGGTGATCAGGAGGCCCAGGGCTCATATGGGAAGGTGGAGGAAGGTCCAGCCCAGAACCTCTTTGAGTGGCCTGGAATGACTCACCCTCGCTAATACCATATTGACCTGCTCATTCCAGCAACATCCACTCCTACCTGCAGCTCTCCTTGCAGCTGTTCAAGCGTGGTCTGGCTAATGTCTTCTCCCAAAACCAAGCTACAGCTAAGCCTTAAGTTTTCCATGCAGCAAGCAGAGTACTCGGGTCTCTGATCTGGAGCCCCACGACTCCTTTCCTCAAGGCAGAGGCAGCACGAAGAGCCTCAACTCCCACTTCCCGCTACCGTGTGGACCTGCGCTGCTCCACAAGACGCTCTACAGCCTGGCAGGGGAAGCAACAAACAGCCCATCTCCATACAAAAAATGGTCTTACTATGTAAACCAGGCACAACTGTCTTCCGTGTCAAGGGTAAAAGATGGCTGAGGGACCAGGGAAATAGGCGTCACGTTAAAGAGGGCAGCGTCTCCTGTGACTATCAGCAGCCGCCGATACAGGGCAAGGGGCACGGGGCAGCACGCCAAGGCAGCTCCCAGCTTTCACGTCCCAAGGTAAGTAGGGTGCGCGATGCCTGGGCCATCTGGCAGCTCCCGGTGCCAGGGGACTAACCCACATCCCACCTCTTCCAGCCAGGCTAACGGCGGCTGTTTAACCACACAGCCCTGGGTTGTGTGTGATATGCTGCGTCCCGCAGATGGGCTCAGCCCTGCATGCAGCCACGCTGCAGCGTGCTAAAATATCCTCAGCAAGTTGTTCATATGCTGCTTCCAGGCTGCTTTGTGCTCTAAGTTCAGAGGTCTCTAGTTGTCTGTATTTTTTACAAGTCTTGGCAACTTTGAGATGACTCCATTTGTTCTTCCATCTGAGTGACACCTGCACAAACATAAATTAAGGATACTGTGATGTTAAAGCCATCTTTGAAAGGTACTGGAGCACAATGAAGGTGTCCTCCTGCCTTAGAGCTTATGGGTTGTCTACCCTTGGAGATAGTCAAAACCTGATCAGGTTACTCAGGGTCTTGTCCTATCCAAGTTGCCTGCTTTGAGTAAGGGAATTGGGACTAGAAACATCCAGAAATCCCAGCCTGACTTACTCTCTTACCCTCCCAGCTGTAAATGGAGTGTCCAACATCAACAGCCAAACTACAAGAGACTTGTCAACTCCAATAGTTTTCTGTCCGGACACTGGTTATGAAGGTTGATAATCACACGAGGTCTTGCTTTTAGCGAGACGCTCTCTGAGAAGAGATACCAGTTTTAAGTGTGGACCAAGCAGCTGACTTTAAAGCTGCCCCACAGCTGAGCCTGCAGATATTTATCACTGCAGAAAGAAGTAGATTTACCTCCTCTCACCAGAACAGTCTCACTGGAGGACAGATTTATTAAAACTACAGGGAGTTTCATAAGATTAGCTTTGCCATAAACATTTTAAATTCAAAGCTATCAAGGATTACGGAAAAGTTGCCTGTCAAAATCCTTTCAACAAACTTGCTGACAGATGGAAGGTACACCTGTGGAGAAAGCTAGCTCCTCCAGGGAGCTGGCAGGGAACTTATCAAAGCAGAAAGGAAACCTTGTTAACCATGTACCTCCTTGCTAGCAGTACCCAGGCTCCCAGTAAGACCGAGCACTGCAGAGAAATGCAAAGGTGTAACATGGCTGGAGACACGGGCCACATCCCTCAGCACCAGGAGCGGGGAGGGAAAGAGGCTGCAGTCCTGCATGTATTCCAGTTTGCTACTGAACTGAGAGAGAGAGAAAGGAAAACCATCTGGCACTTGCATTCCCAGTAGGAAGAAAATGTAAGACGCCCAGGACGCTAGATACCGGACAGCGAGGGTACGCTTAGCTGCCTTAAGCAGAGAGCCACGGGAAGGTGGGAAAGACGTAACCCAGGTTAAGCTGCCTTTGAGAACTGCCATCATCCCTGCCTCTTGGTCTGCCCCAAACTTGCCTGCCACCTCTCAGCACCACAGCTAAGATGCTGCTGCCCGCTTGCCCGCCCCACCAAAGGATGGGCTGGTGCCTTTGCATGACCTGCCGCGATACGTGTGGCGCTCCAGCACGGGACTGCACAGTCACCGTTGTGCTGCTTTCACCAGCAGCGCTGTGTGGGTGAACATCTCCAGCAGAAGACCAACCAGAAACCGTTGTAGCAACTTGCCAAGTGGATGCAGGTCTGTGCCTTCATTGTAAGCCCGTGCTGGCCAACCAAATGCTGATTTTTCTTTACACTGCAGGATACCAACACAAAGCGAGTTCAATCAAGCCAGAGGCTAAACAGCAAGCTCAGATATACTTAATTTATAGCATTGCATGAATGCTTCTGATGTAACATCGATAAGACAATATCCTGCATCAGGCCTGGATTAGATTGCAGCAGTCATGTTGCAAGCCCTTTCAGAGAATTTTTGCTAATATTTCTTTCCAGCATCCAGATTAATATTACCAGAACTCTCCCCCTTCTTAACACAGGCCCTGGAGGGGTCTCACCTCCCAGGGTGAGAAGGGCAGCACCCTCACATTCAGACCAACCCTACAAGCATGAGGTCACCTGACGCCATTCCCAGCACTGTTACATGGAGCTAGAGACTTCAAATATTCAAAGAAAAACCTCAATTTGGCATTAAGAGGGCTTGGCAGAAACACAAAAGCCATCAGCCTCTGGCTGGAAGTCTACCTGCTCTCTGGGAAGCTCAGTCATTTTGGAGTTTTACTTCCCTGGTTGACAGCAGAGAAAAGGAGAACTTGCACCGCAAAAGACACATGCGTGCGGCTGAAATGGAGTCAAGCCTTGCACGTGGCGTGAACAGCCAAGCACAAAGAGCTAGTCCACACACTCATGCAGCTGGAAGCTCGACAGACACAAGTCTTCTAGCTATTCTGAACGNCTTCCTTTCTGCTTCTTTCCCCCAAACCAGCCCTGCCTGCAAGCCCAGCCGCAAGACTGGCTCTTTATTGATGCAGAGCAGCAGGAGACCTCAGCTGTGGCGCCTCTCATTTCCCTGCTAGTCTGCAGGCAATGGTCTTGCTTCCAAAAGCTTCCACCATGCCCTGTCACAGCATGTGACAAGTGCCAGGAACCAGACCCTTCACTGCAGCCAGCCCTGTGCTCAGCAGAAGCCCTGCCCTAAGGGCAGAAGCAGAGAAGAGGACACCTAGCCAGGGAGTGCAGGCCTACACCGGGCTTGGCATGGAGCAGTCTACGCCGACAGGCTTTGGCTTGGAGACATGCTCCATCACCAAGCTTGAGGGCACTGCCAAGTTCTAGTCTCACCAGTTCCTGCAGCCTTTGAGGGTGCACTGTCTGCACCACCAAGTGCCCTAAAGCCACAGGCACAGTCCAACAGTTCCCATTGGACAAAAACTACTGGAAGTTTAGGCTTTCTACGGCTTGAGAGTCCAGAGGTTTGTACAAATCAAAGCCCCCTGATTTGCAACAAAGATCTTCAGAGGCTCCATGATCTTAGAGAAGGTTCTCCCGATTTCTCTACTACAGCTGTGAGTTCTGACTTGGCACTCTGTCCAAAAGCAGGCAGGCTCCTGGCATGCCCAAGTATCTCACTGCAGCCAGGGAAAGGTTCAGCCTCTCACGGAGAAGCCAGGGAGCATGCAAAACTTTACCTGTCCCAATGTCAAAGTCCATGCTCTCTAAAAGGCCAAGGATTGGTCCTACTGCACGTTCTTTCCAGAAGCATCCTAATTAGCAGGCTTTTTTTGAGACCTACAGGGGAGGTTTGCTCCCAGCCAGCGGCAGGTTAGTTTGCTTATGGGGCTTATTCCAGGATTCTTATCCTCCACTTCTCACCTTACACCAGTAGACCTGATGTAATCATTTCTGAGTACATCATGAAATAATAATTTTTGAGGACCCTTCAGTAGCTGCAATGGAGATCCACCACAGGATTTAATTTTACCCGTTTATCCTTATACACATGGATTTTTACTTAGTTTTATAACTAAGTGCCCACCCATTTATGGCTCCTACCTAGCTTTGATGTCTTATCTTAAAGCACACAGCACAGCAAGCTGAGAAGACCCACAGATTCTTCCCTGGGGAATACCATCAACATTTGACAGTTTAATCCATGTTATAAGGCTCAACACTTTTGCTCTTCTGATTGCCTAGAAAAGATCCTGAGTCCCTGAATACGTTAGACCTCTACAGAGGAGCCAAGCTTTCCTGGAGAAAGAACCGTAAGAACCTCAAACTGTCCACTGAGAACAGCTGTTGAACATCACCAGAGCTCCTCTTCCACCAGGACACACAACAGCCATCTCCTCCTCAGCACTTGAGTTTTCTCTATTCTATCTATGGCTTCTGCACCATGCAATTAAGCATGTTATCTCTCAACAGAAACCCTAGCAATTGCTTTGTTTTCCTTCACATGCAGCTTGTTAGTCACACTGAGGTCTGGCCTGAAGGTCCCCTTTTCTGTTTCATTTTTTTTAGAAGGCAAATCTGCTTTTGAAACAACGTTCTGGCCAGAAGTTCCACCACTGAAATTCTTATTTGGTCTGAAGCCACCGGCAAGAAGAGCAACCAGCACGCAACCACTTCAGGCTCAAGCAGCTGATCAATGTTCATGACTACCTGCAGCCATGCCACCCCTCCAACATCTCCAACCGCTGTCTTGTGGTAGGACCCCATCACCTGACTGCAAGCACCAGACCACCTTCAGCAGCCCAAGTGCCATCATTTTGGAAGTGACATGCCAGAGAGACTGCCTGTTTTTTCTGTCCCCATCTCACTCTACACCCAGCTTCTGAAGAAATGGCTGCCCTCAAGTACACTAAATTGTCACCATTACCCAGTGGCTTGATTACAGTCACAACTGGTTGTCACACAAGCTAGTCAAGAACAGCTTCTCCTCGTGCGCTCCAGAGCGAGCTGTCCGATGACACCATTGCAGCAGTCGGAAAGATGTTTTTCTTAAGCACTGTCCTACTTTGACACAAAGTAGGCCTGTGTTAAACTAGACCTAAATCTAAAATCTGACCAGATTTCACTGGTTTGGGTCTTTTTCCTCCCTGTACTCTAGTCTTCTCCCCCATGTCTTACTTCCAAAGTGGAAGTCGCACCATAACTACTTTTCTCTCCTTGTTGACCCCCTCCACCTCTGCTCCTGTTTCATCTCAGTGTGTCCAGGGGGATTTTTCGCCTGCACATTAAGCCCTTCCTCTCAGACCAGAAAAGTACAAGCAGGCTGTGGGCAGAAGTTAGTTCCCCACTGCTGTCTCCTGTGACTGTTTCAGTATGAATAATCATACGCTAGTTCTCATTTTTTAAGTTGGCAGGGCCAGCTCTCACTGCAGGACAGTGGCTGAAGGCACACGGGATGGTTCTGCCATTACATTTCCAATTGCTCGAGTGCATCAAGGACCAGTGCCTGCAAAGTAAGACTGTTTATTGCTTGTGCATAACTGGATCTCAGAGACTACTTACGCACTCTAGACAACGATTAGGATTTCTGCATGCTCCTACAATTAAACAGCGGCTTTCATCCCACTCTGCAGCCTTTATTATTTAAGGCGACTTTGAACCACCTGAGACAAAGTCTTCAAACTGGGAGACGTGAAAACCAAGAGCTCATTTATTTCATTGGCCTCTGTAGTTTAACGACTACTTAAGCCAAAGTGAATTTCATTGCGGTACACACAGGCTTGATCAGTCCTTGAAGCCTGCAGATCTAACTCCAGTTTTAGTAGAGAAAAAGCAAGTTTCAACTATTTGGGTCATTCCTACATGTAAAAGGTCATAATGGAGTCAAGGCGAGAAAGCCAGTGACAACAGCAGAGCTCTGAGCTGTTCCTATTCTGCATTTGGTAGCAGCATTTCATATACCACCCCTTATCTGCAGCGCTGCAGTTCCAGCATTTGGTCTAACGGCTCAAGTTTTTCCCGCTGCAGAACACCTGGGTGCCATCGATTTGCCTCACCAGCTTCTTCTGCAGCTTTTGAGATAAGGCAAGCACAAGGGAACATCCGCCTGCCTTCCGTACGTGGCTTCCAGGCACGTTACTACACCTTTCAATCTGCCATGGCTATTGAGTTGACAGAGGGCAGACACATTGCAACAACCAGCTGGAAGGAACAATCCCAGCTTCCTAGCATGGGCGTCACGTATGCTCCTCAAGTGCATAAGTGTAGAGCTACAAACCATTTCTGGATTAGCTCTGCACAGCCTTGTAGCAGGGAGCTGCTCCTATAGCTAGTATCTGTTTCCTGAGCCATTGAGGCATTATGCCCAAGTTCTTCTTGTCTTCCTCATTAACACCCTGATTCTTGTTAGCCTTACCGAAAGACAGGCTATTAAACAAGATGAAAGCTGGTTGTAGGATAACTCGTTTCACTGTCTCGCTGCCACTAGCTGCCTCGCACCTATTAAAAACTCTTGGGAAAAATAATCAATCTCTGTTGGTCTATTGCCTTCCTGCCACCAGATGGAGAAAGCAGCAAGTCGAACCACATCAGTCCCAGCATTTAAGAGGACTGTCACTCAGGGCTCATCACACCATCTCTGGCAGATGGGATACCAGCACCTTTGCCTGCTAACTACAAAGCAACAGAAGGGAAGCCAAGCTATTCCTTCCCCAAGATACTGCAGCCTGGCAAGCATCATCTGCCCATTTTTGTGTTTCTGCGAGCACCTTAACTGCAGCCCAAGATCACCACCCTGCTTTGACACCCAACAGCCTGGGGAGCTCTCCTGCCTCGGATTATCCAGTCTGTTCCCTGTTGATATGCCTTTTCTCCAAGCATTCTACAAAGTGCATAGAAGACTAGTGCCACAGCATCGCACTGCCATGGGAGCTCAGACGTGCTCCTGGAGCACACCAGAAGTTTTGGGAGCTCAGAGTAGATCCTTTTGAAAGGAGAATGACAATTCAGTGATTTCTATAGGCTCTTCTGGGCTGCATTAAACTTCTTCAGGTGTGAGTTGAAAAAGCTCTTGAAGAGTAACTGCAGCTCTTTCCTCAACAGCATTTCTGTACAAGTCAAAAGATTTGATTATTTTTTTTTTTTCCATTCAAGTATTATTCTTCTTCAGAAAAGTCCATCCACTCCCAGGCTTTTTAGCTGAAGCAGCCATCTGCAGGATGACCACTGGTCATTTCCACAGCCTTAAGACTCGGTCAACATAGGGAAAGACTAATTTATGTCTAATTTATGGCAAAACAAAACCAAGCTAGACAGACTTCAGCAGGGACTCCAGCACGTAAGTAGGGACACACTACATAAATGAACCAGATTTCACGTGGGAAGGGTGTTTAATGCTGCTGGGAGCATTAGCTGCTTAAAGACTTACCTCACAGCTTCTAAGAGTACTAATCTGGCTCAGATATTAGTGCTTTCCTGCTCACCTCCAGCTCCACGCCAGGCGGTAAGTACCCTGCCACCAGATCATCAAATCCTCCCAGGAGCTTCGAGTGCCAGGCCAACACAAGATGCTTGTCCTTAATCATGGGCTCAAAAACTGACAGTGTTGTGCTGTACCCATGACCTCTATTCAGCTGAACTAAGTGGAGAGAGCAGAGACGACGTGCCATGGGCAGGACACCCCAGGACAGGTTGAGAGCAAGTTCTGGCTGCTGAGCAAGCCAGCTCCCGGGTCTGCCGGAGCAGGGTGAAGCGGGCAGTTCTGGGCTGCTTGCATGGCTTCCTCCTGCATGGCAGAGCCTGGCAAGCTGCTGCTCCAGCAGGATGAAATGGGAGAAGCTGCAACCATGCAAACAACTCCCTGCAGCTAGCCCCTAAGTTTTTAACTGCTTCATGTCATTATCCCAAACGTTTTGGTGAAGTCTGCTTGTCGCACATCAAGGCAAGGTTCTGGAAATATATATATATAAAAAAAAAAAAAGCCACCAAGATTTTTGCTCTAGGTCTTTTGGGCTGCAGAACCAGCAGCTCCTTCCAGTGACTGAAACATGTTTTGCCAGATTAAGCAAGAGACTTTCCAGAACACCCAGGTGGACTCCAGCATGCCAGCTCCACGATAGGTTTAATTTCCGCATCAGCGAGTAAGGTGATTATCCCTCCAGATGTACTTTACCCTCCCGCTGCTTCAGGGGTTTCAGGCTTGATCTTACACACCTCTAGCAAAGACAATTTTATTTAATTTCTTAAATGAACTTGCAGAACAGAAAGTCAAGTTTTTGCTCTGGCAGCTTTCTGGAGCACTGCAGCCAGTTTTAAATTACAAGGAGGGTCATTTTACTATTCTAGAGCTCACTGTGGATTTAACTACCCTCACCTGGCTCCAGCTATCTCCTCCCAGCCCTCTTTTGAAGCCCAAGGGACTACTACCACAGATTTGATCTCAGTTCATCACAGGTGACAGAGCCCCTCAGGCACTGATGCCTTGACACCACCAAATGCAAAAAGCCAAGCTCCCAACGTCAAGGTAATGAAATATTCATCCCACATAACAAAGCCCAACAGCATAAACAGGCAAAGCTCCAATGCCTTCCTCAGCTGGGTGTAAATCAAAGGCTGTTAATCTCCCCCAAGTTCTCATTCACTGCTGAATACTAAGCATTAGTCTTTTACAAGTGCAGATCTCCTAGAGCAGTTCTTGAGCGTATCTATTAGCATACAGCACAGCAACAGCTTCTCCAACTACTATTAATAAACTTTATGCTGCACCACAACTGTCCAAACAATGTGTCCATCAGCAGCCTCGTTAATGCTGAAGCTGAGACTTCTCACTGGTATTTTTCTAGAGCCTTGCTGAAACCATCTCAGATAGGAATCAGAAGCACACTGACATGCCAAGTAGCTTTGCCTGGTACGTAAGCAAAGATACATCCCAAGCAAGCCAACCCATCCAGTAAGATCAGAGGGAATTTGCAAACAATTAAGTAACATTTTGTACTTTGAGTCCCCGCAGACTTGCGTTCATCCAAGTGTAGCTGCCTCAAACACCCAGAGACTGACTCAATTCTAACATCTCCGTTATGGAAGAAAAAACATTAAGTACACTAATCCCTAATCCGGGGATCACTTTAAGGGAATCTCATGCCATCATCAGTGACATGTTCTCTAGTTACTCTCCTACTGCTATTAACTAATGCACTGCCCTTGATCACTAGAACACTAGTTTGGGGCCAAAAATCAGGTTTGTTTAATATCTAACTGAGCATGCGCTGGGTCATTCCTCATTTCATGACTAAATCTGGGTTAGCACAGAAAAACCTGAGATTAGGGGAAGTTTGTACTTAAATAAGCAGACAAAGGCTTTTGTTTCACCAGCCACACGAAGGCATTGCTTTTGAGAGACAGTCTCATCAGCATTTCCTGCAGCCTGAGGATTGCTGCCTCATCATTTCAGCTCTGTTTTCCAGAATTTACCATTTCTGAGCGTTTCCAGACCCCACCAAGCAAACCGGCACTGCAACCAGGGCGAGACTCCTTGGTGAACATCAAGCCCTGTGCTCCACCAGCCCCAGCAGCTCCCAGGGCTCTTGCCCACCGAAGGGGCTGGAGAGACACGGCAGCTCGGGCTTGCCGTCATTGTGCGCTCGGAGAAGCCAGACAAAACCATCCCGCTGCCGAGCTCCTCCCCGAGGCAGGCTCTCCACCCAGAACCCCGGGTAGCAATCCAACATCTTAACATCTTGGCATCTGGACTGTGGAAACAGGAGTCAGGCCTCTTACTTAAAAAAGAGCAGAATGAAAGTCTTTTTGTCACCATTTTCCTTCATTTTAGGGTGGGAGGAGGGACTTTGCTCATTAGATCAAGCAGCCAGGGGAACGAACAAGAGAAAGCTGGCTATGACAGCACTGGCCATGCCCGGCCGAGGAGATGACACACCAAGTTACACAAACCCCACATCCAGCTGGTCACGGGTCCGTATCCTTCCCCTTTCCTGCTTGCTCCAGACCAAGTGCAGATTTGTGAAGTCCCCCACAGCTGCTCAAAGCTTGCTCCTCTTTGGAGGGGAAAAAGTGGGAGGAGGCAGAAGCAGAGACGAGGGTCTCTGCTGAGCAGGGACCTCAGCAATGCCGGTGCACCGCCCGTATCCTGCACAGGAAAGCCCAGCCACGCTCCCTCGCAGCCTCGCTCATCTTGCAGGGTTCTCCACCACCCATGTGTAAATGCGCAGTGCGTTCAGACAGCACTGTGCAAGCCGTGGACTGGGTTCCCACAAAGCCATTTTGTGTCCACAAGGGAAGAAGAGTTCCCCCATCTGCAAAGACTGAAAGCTGCACAGGCAGGACCACAGGCAGAGCCTGGCAGCAAGCAGCCATGGCAGAGCATTTTATCTAACTACCACCAGCGCAAAACCGCCCATGGCTATTTATCTGAACAGCATCCTGAAGTCAAGCTGCAGGTTTCAGGGGTTGAAAGACAAAACCATTGTATCTTCACCAGTAGAGCACCAAATTCACAGCTATTTCCCCTTCGTTTTAGCAGATACTAAAATGGGTTTCCAAGCCATTGCTTTCCAGCGGCGACCATGACCATTGCTTGCAGAAACGAAGGGACTAAATACTTGCTATTATTTTCATGAAATTTTTGCTTTCCAGACATCAAATTGCCATTTGTCTTCAGTCACATGTATTTAATAGGAGGGAGGGAGCCTTCAGCCAAGGACAGGTTAGGTTAGTTATCTTTCCAAGAAAGAACAGAATTTGGTTAAGGCTTTCAGCCTTCCAGAAAGAAATAATGAAGGCCTGGACAGCAAAGGAAAGAGGGCCTAAGCTGGCTCCAAAGCAGTTAACACAAAAATACTCCTAACAGCATTAGCTTTGGTAAAAAAGCTATCTTGAGTTGCAGGGCACTGAAGTGCAGAAGAGCGCCTGCAATCATCAAGGGCGCATCAGCTATCCAGAGACGGCTGAAGCCCTGTATCACAGCTTTGCCACGGTGAAGTGGAAGATGATGCCTGTATCCTATTCAAGACTGTCAATGGAGAAATGCTTGGGAAGTCAGGCAAATCCTGTTTCACCGTGCTTTGTACTGCAGTTATTCCACTACGCAGTCACTTTTCACTGCTGGTCACAGGTCAGGAGGTGGAACGGGGCAGAAAACAGAAGGCAGCTTCAGATTTGCAGAGTCCTAAATGCCCCAGACACCGACCCTACTGAGAAAAGGCTCCTTTGGGTCAGACCACAGGCATTTTCCAAACCCCTCTTCCTCCGTACCTGCCTCTGAACAGCCTGCTGTCTGGCTGGGATACACCGAGCAGCTAGCTCTAGTCTGAACTAGTCCGACAGTCCTTTTTGCTCTTCCCTGCCAGACTGGTATTGAGCTCCCAACACGTTACTCACCTCTGCCAAGGCAGAGAAGCAGCACCGACAAGTCCAGCAGTGCTCCGTGTCCAAGGACATGTCTGAGCTCAGACAAAGCCACCTTCCAAGAAGCAGCTGGTTACTCAAGCATTGGCAGATGGACACACCAAAGCTTGGATTGTTTATTTTTCCTAAATATGTACCCTTGCACACTCGGTACCTCACCCTACCCAAATCTGCAGTTCCACAACACTCAGAGAGGCCGGCTGGCACGTGCTCGCTCACTTCGTCCCAGAGCGTTCAATGAACCCAAGGGAGCACAAATTCTTTAGAGATTTAAGACAGAAGACTGTAACCAAGGTTAAATGACTGCACACCAGTAAAATACCAGAGGTCCCTGACCACACAAGCTGACAAAGCTCCCACCACGTGCATGCTGCCCTTGCAGAGTCCTTCCATCGGCACAGCTTAAACCCACCCTGAACGGCACAAACCATCCCACCCCAGCATTTCAGCGTGAGGCAGAAGAGCAGCTTGCTTGTTCAGCTGGAGTTCTCTGTCTATGCACCATCCCATGCACACTGACGTCTTTCTCCATCTCAGTCCTAACTGGGCTTCTTCCAAGCATGTGACACTCCAGTATGGAGTGGTGCAGTGAAATAGCAGGCTCTGAAAATCCTTGTACGATCCTGATTGTGAAGGGTCTTGGGGTCACCCACCAGCCTGGGAACAAAACCCTGGTCCAGCCCAGGCCTCCCCATGGGCTACTGGGAACCACCAGGTTGCACTTACTCCAGCTCACTCATCTTAAGCTCTGTGAGGCTGAGACTTCTTATTCCTACCCAGAAAGCCAAGCTGGCCATGCTCCTGACCAGCTTTAATGCTGCTGGCCCAGACACAAGAATGAAAACAGCTTAAAATGAAGTGGTTCAGTAATACACGGTGAAGACGAGATGGGGCAGAGGAAAAAATACGACAGGGATCCTCAAATTAAGGAAAATCTTCCTTCTAGCAGCAACAGAAGGCAAGGAAGAAGCACGTTCCTCATCTCCCCTGATCACAATCCAGATCCCAGAGAACGGCCATGGGTAGTGCCAGCCATCACTCAGCAATAGGAAGCACAGGAGGCAGAGGGATACAACACAATTACCTGGAGAGCCCTCACTTCTCTTGCAAGCACCATGCAGCACACTCACGAGAACTGCTAAGAGGATGCCAAACGACATCATCCAGTTCAGACGAGACAAGCCAAGAACAGAGCGTGTATGCTCCAGAGGTGCAGGAGTTTTCAATTCAGAAAACGCTTTAGCAGCTGAAGTTCTGTGGTTGCCCTTAAATTGCTGTTCCTGTAGCTTCTAGCAAGCCCAAGTTCACATCACCAGTGCTCAAACTGTCTATTCCAGAGACCAACTTTGGGATGAGCTGGTGAACAAAGCTTGGGCAGATACAGCTTCTCCATGCATATTATGAAGCTTATTTGGTGTTTAAAAAAAAAAAAAAGTCTCCTGTTAGCCAGCCATTTTTAACTACAGTGCAAGAAAGATGGGAGAGGTAGGGGGGAATCAAAAGAACACCCACCAACCTTTTTGCACTTTCAGGGCTAGCCACCATCCAAAAGATCTACTGGCTAAGTTCAAAACATCTAAGGTCTCTTCGAGAGCCCTTGCCCAAGAGCTTTACTGTTTCCACATATCCCAGACATCTGCAGAGGATTCAACAGCTACATTCTCCATCACAGTCTCAACATCACTTTCATTTAGTTCAAAAAGAGCTATTTCTAGTCAAATCCACACCTGGCTGTTACACTTGGCCAACCGAGAAAAACTCAGCATGGTCTCACAAGTCAGTGGCTTTTCCTAAAGCTCACAGATAAAGACTTACCAGGAGCTTAAAGGGGAATTTCTAAGAGCCTGAGCTGCTGAAGACTCGCTAGTTAATGTGTGCAGTGCCCACTGTACTCGCAGACAGAGCACGCTGCTACCTGTGCGACTCAGCTACAAGGTTCTGAAGCCGTTTATGCAGAGACAACCCATGAGACATGAACCCAACGGTTCATGCTGTGAACCGTTACGAGGTCAGAAGCACAGCAGGACTGCAGCTCCTGACAGCAGCCGTCCCTCCCTGACCCTGCGGACCTTTGGGAAGGCCCTGCTCCCGAGTCACGCTGTCTCTGACCCCCACCACTACCGCCACTCAGGCCTGAGCAAACCCTTGCTGCTAAAGGGCAAGAGGACTGCTCCTCTGTGTGTAAGAGCTGGGCAGGAAACACGCAGCCCCACGCTGCAGTGGTCCAGGAGGCACCACGAGGCCGAGCAGTATGACACATGCCTGCCCAAGGGGCGGCAGCAAGAGCATCAATGCAGTCATTAGATGCCAACACACCCTCTCCACCTCGGCACTGGAAACAGTTTCTCCAAAGCCCTTCCCAGCCCCCTGGGAAGTGCTACTACAGCAGCTCGCTCTCCTTGCTCCCTTCCTACCATCACAGATGGCCGGCCCAGCACTCCTCCTGGAGAAGCCTTTCCACCTCACCCTTTTGTCTTGTCTATGCTGCGAAGCAGAAAGCAGCTCATCATCCCTGCTCCACTCCCCCGGGACTCTCCAGATAGGAGGGATTTGTGTTACTCCCCCTCTTTCCAAGGACAAGCCTCCTATCTGCGCAAAGCTCCGCTCTCTGCGCTAACCTGGTCACTGGATGTGGAGGATAGCCTGCCAGGCTGGTGAGCCACACGGCAGAAGCCCACATACCCCGTGCCAGGCAAGGCCTGCGGTTCCCCACGCTCGCTCTTCTCCTCCACCCACAACGGCCATCTACTGCACTAAGAGCCAGCTGTGTCTAAAGCTCGGGCAGCATCCGTCTGCTTTTCAGCATCTCCAGCATTCACTCCCCCACACCCGCTGATGGTCCTCATGTGCAGCGCAGCCACTGCCCTGCTGCAGAGACTGGGTCCCTGAAGTCAAAGAGCCAGATGTTCCCCTCACAGGGGACCTTCAGGTGAGCTCAAGGACTCTGCCATACGGTCCCATACCTACATGGTACATAGGTGCAATGTAACAATCCTCCCCGCCCTCCTTTTCAGGCGACACTCATTTCCTGCAAAAGTTATTGCAATTATCTTGCTTGCGTACCTGTGCGCACGTGCTCTGCTCCCCAGGCAGCACCCGCCGGGGGCTTGGCAGGGCTCCACCTCCAAAAAGCCTCCGGCAGCATCGCTGCTCCCCAGCTAATGGGTATCGATCCGCAGCCCTGGCGCTGGGTTGGACGGTAAACTCTTCACGGAGCTGAACCAGACAAGAAGGCAGCTCGCTTCAACTACAGGCACTGCGGGCAGCAACACCCCAGGGAGGGCAGGAATGAAACTGCTGATGCTGCTGGGGAAGGCAAGCCCAACGCCTGCTTGCTGGCCAGTGGGCACAGCCACCACCCCAGGGATCAGCAGGGACCTTTCCTACTCTCCAACACATTACAGGGCTGACTGCATGCCCAGACAGGGCTGAGGTGACAAGGGACAGGACCAAGGTCACAGAGCCACACGCCGGGCCGACGGGCCCAGCCCCATCACCCTTCCCAGGTGCAGCATCACCTCCTGCTGCCTCCAGCAGGCCAGGGGACCGTCCGCGGGGCTCTACTGAGACCCCCCAGTAAACCTGTCACATTCGGGAGCTGAGGGAGCAGTTCTGCTCCTGCAGCAAGAACGCAACTGCGCGTACCAATTAGGGGCACTGGCAGCTGGCACTTGCAGCATGAAAGGAGCTAGAAGTTATTCTCTATATAATATTATTTGGAAGAAACTATTGTGATACAGTACAGCACGGGGTGAATGAGCAGACAGTAAGAGCCCCCGTACACCATTTCCATTTTAAGCCATTAAAATGGCCATTCAGCACGGGCTCCCAAGCAGGCAGGGCTGAGGCTTGCTGAACGATGAGCTGCCATGTCATCGCCCATGAGGTGACCACCAAAAATGCAACAGTGAGATCAACCTGCAGGAAAACAAACCTCTTTTATGCATATTATTACCACGACAGGCTTTAAAGGAAAGCCGTCCAGCGTTTCTCAGCATGGTGGTAAGGAAGCAAGCGGACAACTAGCTTTAGGGGGCAGGAGATAAAAAACGGCGAAGACCACGGGAATGCTTCTGCATCACCTTAGCTAGACGCAGCCTGCATGCTCTCTGCTACCACCTGGGTGCATTGCAGCTTGGACCATCGCGTATGACATCACTAGGCGTTGCTACGGAAATGAGTGCGAGGTCATCAGCCTCCTGCACAACCGGAGCGGGGGGATGGGCGGCACACAGGACGGTGACAGGGATAACCAAGTGTGACATGCCCATCACCGCCGGACCGACCACGCCGGAGTTTGGGCAGCATGGTGCAGAAATGGAGAACAAAGCTCTGCCTTTTGTTTGCCGTCGCGGGAGGCATCAGCACTCCTGCTGTGAATCATTTTCTTACAGCCAAACTACATGGCAACTGATAAGCAGCATTAGCCCAGGTTACTGTTTCACCAGGGCCAGTAAGGACTAAAAGGAAAAAACGTATATATATAGATATATAATCTCTAACACCACCTTTGGTTTCAACACCGAGCCCGGGTAAGCCAGCTAGGGAATTTCACCCAGCGGAATACTGCAACACGGCTGTGTGTCCCAGGCATATCCCTGTTGGCTTTGTCATAGCGGCTGTATTATCCGTAGGAAATGAGCTGTAGGATCTGCTCACACAGCAGGCTTTGCTTTAAAATGAATAGATGCCGTTATCAGAAAATGGTATAAAAGCCATAGTGCAGCAGAGGAATAGCCCAGTCGGTTTAATATGATAATATCTTGTTCCGATTATCTGTATTTCATTTCTTGATAAGACATCTCCTCCCTCCCCATTCTCAGGCTGTGACAGTTTTGTCTGCTTGATAAATGCAAGGTTATTGACAAAATGGTGCAATAGGGGCAAAGAGAGCTGCACCTACAGCAGACTGCGACATTCCTAGATCAGCATTCACTTTTCATCAGCCAGGGAGGACACCCCAGCTCCTTGCAAAGGTTCAGACCTGACTAAGAAGACAAACATAAAGAACAGTTTTCCCCTTTAAAGCACCCCCTCCCTCCCTCCACCCAGTCTAGCCTCTCTGCAATATGACAAATGCAGAATCTTCTGGAATGACTTGATCCTGCCTCCCACGATTGCTTTGTTTGCAAGATCAGATCAGAGATATGGGTTTTTTTTCCCTTCTTATATTGTCAAAATGTCAGTATTGAAGGGGAGCGTTCAGTGTCACAAATCAGATCAGCCTGCTATATGCAGAGTCTTTATTTTAAGAGCGTGAAATGAATACAACATGACTCAATTCATAAATCTCCAACCAAGTGCAGTAAAAATAAGAGCTTTGGCAGCGAAAGGGCTCCCGATCTTTGGGGTCATGAGCACACACCAGCCTTGCCGACCACGCGCGGGAATGGACGCATGGAAGCGATGAGGGGATATTTCGGCGGCAGGGAGAGAGGTGTGCAGACAACTGTCCCCCCCCCGGCAGGGCTCCCCGCAGCCTCGCCCCACAGGGCTCGGCAGCCCCCCCAGCCGATGTGACCCCCCCGGGGAGCACCGCGCCCCAGGGCTGGCTCCTCTGCCCCCTGCACCGGGGCAGGGCGGGGAGCGGCAGCGGGGATGGGGGCACGGCAGAGCCTGCGTGGGGCAGGGTGGGGGGAGAGAA
>VZTL01000798.1:33653-54314 GCA_013400535.1 Scopus umbretta
AAAAAAAAAGAAAGGCAGAGAGGAGGAGATGATGGATGGGAGGATTTGCAGCCGTGGCCGTTTACCCTGGCGGAGGGAGCCCTTGAGCCTGCAGACGCAAGGAAAGGCGCAGATCTGCTGGGGCCCGTGGGCCATGGCCACGCAGCCCCCCGGCACGGCACGGCACGGCGGGGGCACGGCGTGGAGAGCAGCCAGCTCCGCGGCCCCCCCCGCCGCCCCACTCCCTTTGCCAGCGGACTAATTGCGCCAGTGACTTTGCAGTTCCCAAAATAGCTCCTGGCTCCGGCGGGGTGACGTCAGCGGGAGCCGAGGCAGCAGGCCTGGCAGGAGCAGGGAAGGAGGACGCTGCCCGGCATGGGGTGCGGTCAATGGCTTCTGCACCCCACCACGGTCCCGCTGGGTGACCTTGGCACCCTGGGCCACACTCCCGAGGGAGAAAGACTTGCTGTGCTGCAGGGATACTGCAGAGAGACCTGGTCCTCACCCATCCCACTGGAGGAGGAGGTGGTCCAAGGCTGTCCCTGCCTTGCATCCCCGCCACGTGGGTGCCCAAATCCCTGGGACCCCCTGCCGCAGGGGATGGGGCAGGCTGCCCTGGCAGGGGTAAATCTGCCCCTCGGTGCCCCCACTATGGGGTAAGTCGTGCCCCGAGCCAGGGCAGCCGGGTCCCTGCAGCTCCCTGAGGATGCCAATGGGTGAGCCAGGGCCACCGTTCCAGGCGCCCCAGGGGAAACTGAGGCACACAGGGGGATGCAGCGGTGGCAAGGAGAACTGGAGGGGTCACGACAAGCCAGGGAGCAGAGCGCACCCCAAGGTCACCCAGGTGGTGCTGGGCACAGCTGAGCCAGGGATGCTCTCCAGGCCAGGGCTGCCTCCGGCAGTGACTCACCCCCGCGCCCGTGCCCAGCTCCTCCGGTTACAGGCGCAGACAGGATTGCCTTAATGGGGCACAGCTGGTGGCGGGGCTGGCCCGGCCCAGGAAGGGCACCCTTCGGACCGGGCACCAACCCACGGGCCCCTCCAGCCATCCCCGCACTCCGCAGCCTCCCCCCGCAAGCAGTGCTTCCTCCATACCGCGTCCCAGCCGGCAACGCGGCTTGTCTTAGTCTCGTACTGGTCCCAGAATGGGACCCCCATCCCTCCCAGCACAGCTAGGGGGGATTTAACCGCGAGTGCCCCCTTGCCTGCCCCAGTTCCCGGGGAGCAGAGCTCCTGAGCCCCATGCTAGCGCTCAGCCAGAGGGCCGGCTTATTATTCTGGAACACAGCGAAATAATTAAAGCCTCCTCCATTTCCCCTTGCTCATTTGTGCTCTTTCAGCCTGGATTAATGGGTCTCCTCTCCCCAGCACAGACTCATTCCTTATTCCTAATAGCCCATAAATCCCGGCCCCGAAATAACCCCAGCTTTTGCCTGGACCTGCTGAAATATTTATTCTCTCCCCCCTGCCGCCCCCCGCACCATCCCCTCTCCAGGGATGGGGAGAGGAACTAATCGATGGCATCAACCAGTGTGGAGCCGCAGCTGCTCCGGGCATGGGGAAACAGCTGACGTCGGCAAGAGGAGAAAAGCCGGGCAGGCACCACGGCTTCTCCCAGCTCCCACCCGGCTGCCACAGCCTGGCTGTGGTCCCGTGACAGGCTGCTCTCAAGCCACCACCATTTCCCAATGCTGGTACCCTGCTCCAAGGCCGGGGCATCCCCCATGCTCGTGCCCAGCTCCCACCCTGCCTGTCACTCCCTGCTCACACGCAGATGATGCCCAGCTGGGGGGATGCCAGTGTCTGGGGGGATCCCTGTGGATCCCAGGGCATCCCAAGCTGGCTGCAGGAGAAAAGGCTGGAAGACAAGGGAGGAGGCTGCTTTCTCTCCTGGCTGGAAACCCTTTCCTTGCCGGATTGCAGGTCATGGAAGGGAGAAGCCCAGGGAGAGCAGGACCTGCTCTTCCCAGCCCAAAGTGAAGAGGAGCAGGGTGTGAGGTAACACCAAAAACCAGCCGGCTCAAGGCACAGTCCCCAAGGAAAACAGAGAAAACCCATCCAGCCTTTCTCGTCATCCCCCCTGCAACACCCCAAGAGGCGGCAGCCTCCAGAGCAGCTCCTGGCCACCAACCCCCACGGGGGGGGGGGACAAGTCTGGCAGAGCCCACAGCACCCTCTGACCCATCCCCAGCTGGCGTGGGCTGGGGAGGAGCCCCGGGGGCTGCCAGGGACAGCTCTGTCCCCCTCCTGCTTCTGGCAGGACCGAGGCATCGCCCAGCTGTCCTGGAGGCAGGAGGCGAGGCAGGAGGCAGTGGCGGCAGCGGGCGGGGGGTGAGGAGGCAGCGGGGTGGGCAGCCAAGCGTGCAGGACCTGGGAACCCAGTAACAGAGGGGTTTTATTCACAGGCCACCTCCCTGCCCTCTCCCAGGGTCCCAGCAAGCCCACGTCCACCTGCACCACAATGGCCTGCCTGGAAGGTGCTTCTGTGCCTCGGTTTCCCCACTGGTGGAAATCTGGACTGGGAGCACAGTGCTGGGAAAGCCCTGCCCATGGGAAGCGGTGGAGAGGCAGCCAACGTCAGCCTGATGCTGGCTGCCGGAGCACGGGGACAGGGCCACCCAGGGGGACTTGCACCAGCCTGGGAGCTGCTCAGGGACATGTCCCCAATGTCCACCGATGTCCGGTGCCTGAGACATGCCATCTCACAGCACCCCGCTGCTCAGGCCACCGCCACCAGCGATCGGGGTGCGGAAAAGCCTTGCCAAATCGGGGAGCCCCCTCTCCTGGTCCCCAGCCCCCCACGCCCCCCCAGCCTCTCCCTGCAGGCAGCAGCAGGCAGCAGCAGGGGCTGCAGCTCCCGGGACAGTCGTTCTTCCCATCTGCTCCTCCGTCCTTAGCAAGCAGCACCGAATTTACTGCTGTCAGCATTGCAGAGCCCACCCGTACAGCCACATAATGGCTACGCACCCACTTCAGCAGCGACCCCGCAGCTCGCGGGGCTGCCAAATCCCACTGGGAACAAACCCGGAGCCGGACCAAACCTCACCCTCCTGAGCCTGGTGGGGGTCAGGGCTGTACCCCTGGAGCTGAGGTGGGAAAGAGCCCAGGCTTGGCTCCCAGCTGGGTGGGAATTGAGGGCAGCTCAGAGGCCAGCAAGGGATTTGCACCAATTTTCAGCAGCAAGAGCTGAGCCCTCGCCTCTGGGTTTGGGTCATTGCCTGTTCCCCATCCACTTGCTCGTGCCTGGGCTTCCAGGGGGTAGCAGGGAAGGAAGTCAGGTCTCAGCACACTTTCAAAGATCTTTTATTTATTCACAATACAAACCCAAACACATATTAGAAAAATAGGGGGGGAAATGGGAATATGCACAATCTACTATTAACAAAAGAATTGCACAAATAGAGGGGCGAGTGCAGAGGAGGGAGCAGCTGGGACCTGCTCTGCGCTGCCGCATGATCCGTTCCCCACCCTTGCACCCTGTCCATGAAAATATGAAGATCATTTTGCCCATGTCCCGTTAGGAATCAGAAACGGTTGATGGCGGAGGTGGCTGGTGCTGCAGGCTGGGTCCTTCCACCTGAGCTGGGAGGGAAACAGCCGTTACCCCAAAGGCACGGCACCAGGGAGCGACTGGCCCCCCAGGTTCAGCGCTGCCGCCCTCCCCGTGTGCTGGGCAGGGATTTGGGGAAAGAGCAGCCAGAGCTGGTCTGGGCCACGCGGGATGGACAAAGGATGAGGAGGCTGCGGGGAGCCTGGTCCTTCCCCGCTCCCCAAGGGCTTTTCTGGGCAGGGACTGGCTGTGCTGAAGTCCCCGGGGAAGGGAAATCTCAGCTGAGCTCTCTGCAAACCCAGCGGTGTTTGCGGAAGAAACAGGAGGTGAAATGGGCAAAGGGAAGAAATACTGGGCAGCCATGAAGCGGGGCAGGGTTGCAGATGGTGTGAGATCCAACACCTGTGTTCCTGCTGTGTGGAAATTGGTATTTCTTCTGCCAAAATGGGAAGAAAAAACTGGTATTCAGATTGCTGGGGGGTTTGCAAAGCAAATTGCAGAACAGCAGCAACTCACTGCAGAGCCACTGGAACATCCTGGTTTGCTTTCAGCCCCCTTTTCACATTTTCTGAGTATACTCTAACATCATTTTCACAGCAGAAAATCCATCTTTCTCTCCTCATTCTCTTAAATGAAATGGCTGAAACCAACCAGACTTCACACCAAAATCAGTTTTCTTTTTCCAAGGGGCAGTTTGGTGGGGAAAGCTTCAGCCAGTATTTTAGGAGCTGAGGAAAACGCAGTCTTCACCCAGCTCTTCCCATTCTCAGAGTCCAAACATCCATGGGGGGCCCAGCCAGTGCCCCTGTGGGGTGAGTGGGGAAACTGAAGCAGAGAGCGAGTGTCCCCAGCCAGCAGCCAGGGTTCAGCTCCTCTCTGTGGGCATTGCCACCAGCTCCCTCCACTGTCCCTGTCCCCCCATACCTGCATGAGGGTCCTGGCGGGAGGGCAGTCATAAGATGCCACAGACAGCACCAGCATCCTCGGAGTGGTCACAGTTGTGGACGTCCCAGCGGATGTGGGAGCAGCGCAGCAGCGAGGGCTCGTGGCCCTTGCACTTGAGGTTGTCAAGGAAGATGTAGCCAGTGCCCCGGCCATAGCGTGCCTCCCCCCAGGCTGCCACGGCGTGCCCACAGCCCAGCTGCCTGCACACCACCTTGGCGTCCCGCAGGTCCCAGGCATCATCGCATACCGTCCCCCACTGGGACAGGTAGAACATCTCCACGCGCCCCTCGCACCGGTGGCTGCCGTTCACCAGGCGCAGGGACCCTGTGGAGGGAATGGGGTGAAGCAGCACCGGAGGCAGCCCCTGCCCATGCCGACCCCAGCACTGCAGCCCCCTCTCCCTGTCTGCCACTGCCCTGGGACAGTGGTACCCGCTGGGCTGACTCCCCCGGGCCGGCAGAGAAGGGGTCCTTCCTGGCCAGGTGGCCCTAGGGCAAGAAGAGCCCTGGTCTCTCCAAGGCTGGGCAGTTTGCTGCTCCCCATGGCTCCACCACTGCCTCTGCACAGGCAGGAGCACGAGGGGGTTACCGCTTGCCAGCATCAGAGCTGGAGCTGACCCCCAAAGCATCACAGTGGATGTTGAGGTTGAAGGAACAGACAATAATCTCTGTTTCTGGCTCAGATCTGTCAGTCCATCACCTCCTCCCCCCACCGAGGTCCATCACCTGCTCTCCCCACTGAGGTTCATCACCTGAGGTCCATCACTTAAGGTCCATCACCTCCTCTGCCTGAACCAGCCTTGGGGGCACCAGGAGAAGTCACAGTTTAACCCTACCACCATCATGACTTTTCCCCCCTCCCATGGGCTTCTCCAGGTCAGTGCTTCAGGCACTGCCAAAGCCACTGACCTCTGCCCAAGCTGCCTGCATTTCTACCCTAGGTGTCCCCAGGGCTGGCTCCGCATCCCCAGTGATACCTTGATACCTACCATCCTTGGGATGGGTTGGGGCCAACGTGGTGGTTGTAGCGGTGGCTTCTTGGAAATGGTCTCCAGCATCGTCAGTGCCTGGTGCAGCGGGGAAGGGGTGGGAAAAGCAACTCAGGGGACCCCTGTGCCCCTCAGGGCCAGGTCAGAGACCCCAGCAGTGGCATGGGACTAACTGCGGATGGATGCAGGGACATGTGGGATGGGACGTGCAGCCACTGTGCTTCCAGGAAAGTGCACAAGCGGACACCAAAGGTGGTACCCACGCTCTGTGGCACCCACCTGCCACTGCTGTCCCCCTGCGGGCAGGAGGAAACCCAGGGTCTTGGAGCTCACGGTCACCCATTACCCCATTTTGGGGACCCCCTTTCTCGTGGCCGGCAGGTATGTGGCTGAAGTCCTGTTATCTCATGGGATTTCCATGCCACCAAGCTGGGCTTCGGTGGAGACCTGGGGAGCCCTGGGCAGTCACATCCATCCCCCCTCTCCCACCCAGCTGTCAAAGGAAGACCGTCGGGTGGGAGCTGGTGGCCACCAGGCTCGCTCCCGCTCTCACCTCGGCAGATGACCCCGGCGTCCTCATGGTGGCCACAGTTGTGCTGTCCCCAGCCCAGGTGGAAGCAGTCGGCCAGGCGAGCCTCGCCACCGCCACAGCCCACGTTATCCAGCAGGATGGGCCCGCTGCCATAGCCGAAGGAGCCGAGGACGGTGGCGGCGAGGGCGGCGCCGCAGCCCAACTGCCGACACACCACCTGGGCGTCGGGGAAGTCCCAGTCGTCGTCGCAGACGGTGCCCCAGGTGCCGTGGTGCCGCACCTCCACCCGCCCACGGCAGCTCCCGTTCCCGTTTGCCAGCCGCACGCCGCCACCTGCGTGGGGGGCCCCGGCACAGGCACACTGCTGGGGGGACTGGGGCTCCGCGGGGTGTCCAATGTCCCCTGATGACCCTCCAGGGGCATGAGGTGAACCCCCAGGGAACATGGGGTGAGCCCTGGGCATGTGGGGTGAGCCCCTGGGGACATAAGGTGAGGCCCTGGGGACATAGGGTGAGTCCTGGGGATGTGGGGTGACCCTGGGGACATGGGGCAACTCCCAAGCAGCATGGGGTTAGTACTGTGAGCGTGGGGTAATCCCTGGAGATGTGGGATGAAGATCTGGGGGATGTGGAGTGAACTCTGGGGATATGGGGTGAGCCCTGGAGATGTGGGGTAGCTCCCTGGGGGCATGGGCTGAGCACTGGGCACCTGGGGTAACCTCTGGGGATATGGAATGAGCCCTGGGGGGTATGGGGTGAGCCCTGAGGATGTGGGGTGAGCCTTGGGGACGTAACTCCCTGGGGTATTCGGGGGACATAAGACAACCCTGGGCATGTGGGGTACATCCTGGGGGCATGGGGCAACTCCCTGGGGTGAACGCTGGGGTGAATGCTGGAGTGAACCATGGGGTGCTGGAGATCCCTGGGGAATGTGGTGTGAGCCCTGGGAGAAAGAGGTAAACCCAGGGGATGTGGAAGGTCTCCTGGGAGCATGGGATAACTCACGGGGCTATGGGGCGAGCCCTGGGGATACAGGATAACGCCCCAGGGACGTGAAGCCTGGGGGGCCATGCCAGACCCCATGCAGGACTAGCAGCGGCCGCACACTTACTTTCCTGCTCGACAGTAAGGTGAGCGGTGGTGACCACCTCGGTGGCCTGGGAGGGCTGGTCCCTGCCGTCTGTTGCTGCTGGGACAAGCGTGAGGACATGCAGGTGTTGTGGGTGTGCAGCTCCAGCACCCACTGCCCCTGCTCTGGTTGGTGCCAACAACCTCTAGCACCGCAACGGCCACATGGCAAGCGCCTGCCCGGGCAACATCACCCCCTGTGCCTCACCTACATGCAGCAGGACCCCAGGGTAACTGTGCTGGGGTCATGGGAGGACACAGAAGACTTGGTCCCTCCCAGTGAGCACCCAGCCCTGGCTATGGCACAAGGGTGAGCTGTGTGGCTGCCGACCTCCTACCTGTGGCTGTGGCAGTGAGCGTCTCTTCGTAGTCCAGGGTCACTGAGGTGGTGAAGGACGTGATGGTGGATGTATCCAGCCCTGCGGTGACACAGCGGGACAGAAGTGACACGTGAGGAGAAGCTGTAAAGCCATGAACTTGCTGGCTCTGGGAGGCAGACCCAGGGTGGTCTGGGTGCTCCAGGGTGACGAGGATGGAGATGGCCCCTGTCCACCCCAACCCAAGCACCGAGGTCCCACCTGCAGTGCGGAGGTGTCCCTCACTTCTCTGCATACCTGGGAGGTTTATCAGGTAGGGTTTGTTAGCTCTAAAGGTTTGTTTTTCCCCTGCCCCACCGAGCAAGGGCCATGATTGGTGGTGCCATCAGCTTTGTGTCCAGGCAAGGTGCCAGAGGGGACGGTGACATTTAGGGAGAAAAGGACCAGCCTGAGAAAATTGTCCCTTTTCTCCTGCATCAGCCTCTTTGTTCAGTAATAGCGGGAAAGGGAAGGCGCCAGCACTTAGTGCTCCCATCATTAGCCGTGATAATGAGGGAATTCAGGGGGATTATTAACATTATAAATGGTAATCAGTGGAAAATGGCAGAAATATATCATTTAGGGAGGGGAAGGGGAGGCAGGTCCGGGTCTGGTGGTGTGCCCGGCCCCTGGCCACCAATCGCTCCTTCCAGACATGGGCAGCTTGTTTTCCAGCTGGCAGAGCAGGGAAATGACAGGCAGGCAGATGCATTTCCCTTGCAAATTGCTGCTCGGGCCACGTCCCAGGTTCTCAGTGCAGTGCTGCAGCCTGCTCTGGAGCACCAGGATGATGGCAGATAAGAGAAAGGATGCTCCTGCAGCACAGAGCCCAGGTCCCTGCCTGACCTTGGGCACATCAGCATCTCTCCGAGGCCATTTCTCCTTGGGGATCAGGATGTCCCTGGATTTCCCCCACCACCCCAGGGGACAGCCCCAAAGGCGATGCTCTGCCCCAGTACCTGTGCAGATGACCCCAGCATCCTCGTGATGGCCGCAGTTATGGATGCCCCAGCCGAGGCTGTAGCAGGCGGAGAGGAAGGGCTCACTGCCATCGCAGTTGACATTGTCCAAGAGGATGCGCCCTGTGCCATAGCCGAAATAGGCGTTACTCTTGTAATCCAGGGCTTGGCCGCAGCCCACCTGCTTGCACACCACGCTGGCATCGCTCAGGCCCCAGTCGTCGTCACAGACGGTGCCCCAGTTCCCACGGTAGAAGATTTCCACACGGCCTTGGCAGGTGTCGGTCCCGCTCACCAGACGGATGCTGCCGTCACCTGGAGGGTGGCAGCAGTTGGTGAGAAGGACATTGCTTTCCCCAGGAGGTCACCGCATACGCCACGGCACAGCGATGCCACCAAGCCTGGATCTGGCAGTGCCCGTGACGGCAAAGAAACCAGGTGAGAAACTGCGGGGAAGGGATGATGCTTTAGGGCAGCCCGGCTGATGGGAGCCTTGATGAACCTCTGGGATAGGGTTTGGCCATGGCCAGCACAATGACAGGGTCCCTGGGGCTCTGCCCCTCGGAGCTAGAGAGTTGGGGTGCTTCATGGAGGGGCACGGGGTGACGGGTGGGGGAGGCTGCTCTCTATGACCCCTCAGCCAGGATGGGACCCTGCAAGCAACGGCCGAGCAGCTTACTTTCCCCATCCTGTACCGAGGCTGTGAGGGTCCTGCTTGTTGGTCCTTCGCTGGCTTGCGTGGGCGAGAGCTCTGAAAAGGGAAGTGGAGAGATGGCATCCATTCCTGCCCGCAGAAATCCGTCCACAAGCCGTCTAGGAGCAGTGGTCCCACGCGCTGCCCACCCCACTGCTCCCCTCGCTTGGGCGTGCAGGCACGCTGGCGAGCACACACCACAGAAAGCAGGAGGGTTGGCACCGAACCAGCCCAGGCAGGGAAAGAAAGAGGGGTTTGCAGCTGCGCTGCTCTGCCCAGAGTTATCTGCCCGGTTGTAGGTGCAGGGAGGTGGATGGAGCCAGAACCTCGGCTGCTGGCACGGTGGGAAGTCGTGCCCAGCAGCATGGCATAGGGACCTGGGCTAAAACATAATGCTGCACGGAGCTGTTGGCAGTCAGACTCCCACCTATCATGGGATTTGGATGCAAAGTCATGGCAAAAATATAGAAAAAAACAGTAATATTTTGATTTTCCTGCTGGCTTTACCTATATTCCTTTTGCTAACAATGTTGTTTCAAGCTGCTCGACTGGGCTGGTGAAATTCTCTGGGGGTGGTGCGGGGAGCTGGATGGGAGTGGAGCCAAGTGGTCCAATTACTGGCCACATGCATGCGTGGGGGCTGCGGGAAGCATCCTGGGAAACCCAGTCCACGAGCACAGTGAAGAGCTGGCTGGCTCCATGCTTTCCTCCATAACCACAACTGACAGAAAGCTGGCTCTTGAAAGCTTCAACGCAGCACGGGTGAGAGCACCTGACCTAGGGGTCTGGTGCTTGGGTCAAACTCCTGGATCTCCTCTGAGGGCCACCCCAGAGGATCTCCTGGTGCCCTTCACCAACCAAGCTGCAAACACCTAAGGGCTCAAGCTGCTTCTCTGCCTTCAGACCCATCTCCCGCACCTCCTCCTTCAGTTCTTCCGCATCTTCTCTTCAGCAGCTCCTTGAAATGGAGTTCCTGCTCAATCCACGACCTCCTTTCTCTGGTTGCTGCTGGTCCAACCCACCAGACAGCCCAGTACTCCCCCACTGTTCTAAGCCCTGCTTCTGCAGGACACAGGGATTCACCGAGCAGTTGCAGCCGTGGCCAAGCTCTGGGTCTGCACAGCCTCACGTTTACTGGTTGTTGACGCATGGCTGGTGAGCAAACCCAGGGTGGTTTGCAGGAGGAACATGTAGGGTATACAGGGGTCAGCACGGAGGCGCTCCACTTTCACATGCCAAGTTCAAATGCTTTCCACACCTTTTCTCACCTTTAGGAACATTTCCTACTGAAAAGATCAGCAATTTAAAGAAAGGCAAATCAAAAGGGGACTTCTGAGTCAGGCAGGACTCAGAAGCAGAAGCGTGGGTGGGCATGTGTTTTTTTCCCCAGGGATTGTGCTGGAGAGGTTGCAAAATCCCTGAGCTGGGAGTGACGGGGAACACAGATCAGGCTGGTCACCCTATGGAGCACCGACATGTTAAACTGGGAGATGACCTGGATTGAAGAAAGGGGTGGAGGGAGGACGCAGAGAAGGTTTGGATGACCCAGGCTCAGAGGAATACAACTCTTGGGCTCCCCCAAGGTGTCAGCAGACAGCAGGATTCGCAGCACTGCAGGCACCCCCCAGCTGTCCTTGCCCCCAGGGAACTGAGCCTCATTACCATTGCATACAACAGCCACATCCTCGTAGTGGTAGCAGTTGTGGATGCCCCAGCCATGGCTCCAGCACTCGCTCAAGGCTGCCTCCTGGCCCTTGCAGTCCACGTTGTCCAGGAAGATGGGTCCACTCCCTTGGCCGAAGGTCATGGCGGCTGGGAGGGCAGTGGCGTGGCCACAGCCCAGCTGGCGACACACCACATTAGCATCCACAATGTCCCAGTCGTCATCGCAGACTGTCCCCCAGGAGCCGTTGTAGAGGATCTCGACTCGCCCCTGGCACCGGCTGGGCCCGTTGGCAAGCCGTATCTCTGGAAGGATGGGCAGAGAGAGGTCCCTCAGTAGGCAATGAGCCCACCCCAGGGCCAGGAGGTGGCAAATACTCGGTGGGTGTCACGTGGAGTGCGGGAGCCCTCTCTGTATGAAATCTCTGCTCCTTAAAGAAAATGGTGACCCTTTGCTGTAGCACAAGGCAGCTGTTGGCTTGCTGCTGCCCACCTGATGGTGGGGAATGGGTTTCTCTTCATCTGCTGGAAGCAGTGGACATGAAGACTCAATACATCTCAATACGTAAATGAGATGCACCATCACCCCATCATCTTGCCTACGGATGGCCTGGGCACTAACCCAATGGGAGAAGAGGAATGCGGACATGTGGCATCATGCGATGACATATGATAGGTGACAAGTAATGAGGTGCAATTAGCAAGTTCTTATTAGCTTCAACAAATGTGTCCGGACTTGGTCCCACTTGGGAGTTGGTGGGATTGAGATGATCTGTCAAGCTGCTGGTGATGGGGAGCAGGCATGTAAGCGCCCCTGGCCTGCCACATCAAGGGAATTAGTCGCTTGGGCATGACAAATGGCACAGGGACAGGGACTCAGCAGGAGGTGTCAAAATTCCCCTCTCAGGATAATTAGCAGAATAAGGATAGTAAAGAATCTCTATTTCCTTTCTGTAAAAGAAGTTTTGGTTCTGTTGCTGCTTTTTGTTCCAAACCAATGTGCTTCCTTTTGAAATGCCCCAAACCCCATTTTTAAGAAAAAAATAAAAGCATTTTCAACTACAAAACTTTCTAGAGAAAAGTGACTTTAAGAGAAGAATCTCACCTGGGAATGGCAACAGCACGGGCTCAGAGGTGGTGCCTGTGAAGGAGAAGAAAAAGGGTCAGATCTCTTCAGCATCCTTGCAGCGAGCCAAGGAGGGATGCAGCTCAAAGGATGATGGCAGCAGGGATCGGCAGGACCCGGCAGCCCCCTGGACCCGCCCCACACGTTCCGCAGGAGTCACCCCCTCAGCCCCAGGAGCACTTGCACATTGTTAAATAATTGGAGTGCTGGAGCCAACGTGCTCTCCCAGGGCAGGGCTTGTCTCCAGGCTCTTTGCAAGGACAGTTCGGTTCATTCTGGAGAACAATCCTTATGAGGATCAGCTGAGGGAACTGGGGTTGTTTAGTTTGGAGAAGAGGAGGCTGAGGGGAGACCTTATCGCTCTCCACAACTTCCTGACAGGAGGGGGTAGTGAGGTGGGTGTTGGTCTCTTCTCCCAGGTAACCAGCGATAGGACGAGGGGAAATGGTCTCAAGTTGTGCCAGGGGGGGTTTGGATTGGATATTAGGAAAAATGTCTTTACTGAAAGAGGGGTGAGGCATTGGAACAGGCTGCCCAGATAGGTGGTGGAGTCCCCATCCCTGGAGGGGTTCAAAAAACGTGTGGATGTGGCCCTCCAGGACATGGTTTAGCAGACATGGTGTTTTGGGTTGATAGTTGGACTGGATGATCTCAGAGGTCTTTTCCAACCTTAATAATTCTATGATTCTATGATTCTCTGAGAACTTGAAATTTTACCAGAAATTGCTTGCGCCTTCCCCTTTCTGCAAAGACCTGAGGTTTGTAGGAGGAAAAATAAACATCCTAGCCTAGGGCATCATTTCATCTGCTTCGCAGGTGGGGAAACTGAGGCAGCAACAAGTGGTGCGAGTGATTTGGCTCTGTGGTGGGACTGCGTTTTAAGCACCAGGTTACCTGTGTGCCCACCCCTTCCCTAAGTCCTGGGTCACCCAGGTTCATGAGATGAAGCATGGCTGGGGGGTGCCAAGGGCTGCTGTTACCTGCTCCCTGAGAGCGAGCAGCTCCCCGGCTGGCACGGGGCGTTGCTGGCTCTCAGACAGAAGGAGCTTTTCCTTCTCCCTCTCCTTCTTTCCCCTCATCTCAGGCCAGTAGCTCCTCTGACAAAGCTGGTGGCTGGCAGCAGTAGCCCCAGGTGGGCTGTGCCTTGGGCTGGGCCTCAGGGACCTTCGTGTCTCCTTGGCTCCATTGCTGACTTGCTGTGGGTCCCAGGCAGCTCCCGCATCCTCCTGCCCCATGCCCCATCTCCCCATGGAAACCTTGGGGGGTGAGATAGGAATGAGAAAAACCAATCCTGCCTGGCATGGGAAACCTACTGGAGATCTCCTGATGGAAGACGCTGTACTGGGCATCCCTTTCTGCATTTTAATTGACTTTTTTCTTTTTTTTTTTCCCCAATAAAGTCTTGTTTTTGCAAGCTCTATATTCATATGCATGTACCAACGCACCCGTTGATGGGGTGCAGCCACCTTTCAGGCAGCACAGGAGACCTGCAGGCACCTACTGCCACATGCCACCTTCTGGTGCAGGCAGAGCAGCATCCTGCCTGCTGCAGGGCTCAGGGTGAGACCTGCTCTGCATCCCACATGCGGGGCCGCAGCCCGTAAAACACCAGCGGGTCTGGCTGCACCAGCCTGGTGTGGGGGGACACAGGTGTGGGCACCTGTCCCCTCACCTGCCCCCCTCTGGGGTGCGAGGCACCTCACACTGGGTGCTGGTCGCACCATCAACTGCTCGAGGAGAAGAGGTGCATTAAAAACTGGGAGGGAGCGGGGAGGAGCACGGAGCACAGCCACGGCTATGGCTCCATGGCCAGGAACTGAGCCCTCCTGGTAACCAGAGCCCAGGAGATGCTGCCAAGGGCTTAACAAGAGTTTGCCACAGAAATGTCCTCCCACTGCTGGGAAGGAGCTTGGTGGAGCACAGCAAGCAAGAGCTGGGAGACGAGGGACTCCTCCGTTGCCTCCCCCATTAAACAGAACTGCTTTCGCATAGTGGTGGGGGTAAATCCAGGGGAGAGCTGCTGGTCTCCTGCAGCACCAGGGCCGGTGTAATCCAGGGGTATCAGAAAGTCGGGGTGGGATCTCTTGTTCTCAGCGAGCTCAGGAGGGGCAGCAGCAGGTTTGCGATATGCAATGTGCCATTGTGCAACAGCTGGGGCTTTCCTTTGGGTTGTGTACCTACAATTACCCTGTTTCTTTCCATCTGTTTTCCAGCCAGCCTCTGCACTTCAGGGAATCTGGCTCTCATCCACCACCCAAAGGGGTGATAGGGTGAAAGCGCTGGGGACACAGACAGACCCCTGGTGATTTCTGCCTTAGGGCTTTGCTGCCCAGCCACACGAGAAATGGCGCTGCCATGGGGATGGGGCTTGAATTCCCATGTAATTCTCAGCCCTCATTGACCAGCATGAACAGGCAGCATCAGGAGGGAGCACTGCGGGATGCATCCCCATCCCAGTCAGCTGGGTTTAAGTAAGGGCTCTGAAAGCGCCCTGCCAGCAGCCCAGCACCCAGGAGTATGGAAGCTCAGGGGGGCAGTGGGCAGAGCCAAAGCTCCCCCCAGCAACCCGCTCCCCCTGCCAGGCTGGGCTCCTCTCCCACAGTTTGGGCATTATTTGGGCACAAACACCCTCTAGGCCCCAATTCTGCGTGCTGTGGGGTTCCCCTGGGGTGCTGCCAGCATGGGGCACTGAGGTCTCTGGTTTGTCCAGGGGGTCATGGCAACATGATCATTATGGAGGAACGGTGGATGGGGACGGGTGGCTGGACCTCGTGGATGTCCCTGTTGCTGCCCCTGTGGGTGTCCCAGGAGTTTGCAAGCCCTTGGCGGATGCTTGAGGCCAAGCTCGCAGCGAGGGCAGCACAGATCTCCTCGGGTAGCCAGGGCACCTCGGGCCTGAGGCTCTGGCTGCACAGCCCTCTCCCATGGGTGACGCCTTCCAAGCAAACAAAATCCCTCCATGCTAATTACAGCAGCCAAGGGCCGATCAACACCCGTGGCAGCTCTGTGGCCTCTTTTCGTAGCCCTGGCTTGGACCAGCCTTGTCCTGCCTCATGCTCAGCCTAGGAGCAATGACACGAAGGTCAATTCCTGCCACTCCAGAGGCAGATGTCACTGCCGTGAGAAGCAGTGTGAGCCTGGCGGGGATGGTTAAGCAGATGAACCCACCTTCCTTTTGCCTTTCTAGGACATGGCATGGGAGACCATTAAGTCAGCTACAAAACAGGGCTGTCAAAGAAAGACCTAGAAGCCCCAAGGGCAATGAGAGTAAGGCAACTGTTCCGGTTGTAACTATGACTTAGCAGCCAGGAGCAGGGGCTAGGAGCAAGATGCCATCCGTAGCTGGGATGAACAACGGCAGCCGGGGAGCTCCAGCTGTGGTCAGGCACTGCTGCCCGCCCCAGCCACCCCAGCTGGACCCAGGCAGGCTGGAAAGTGCTGCTGCAATGCCAGCCAAGATCTGGGGATTAGAGAGGCGAGACCAAGGGAGCAGAGAGGCTGGCTCGCTGAAGGAGAGGGTGGGGAAGGACACAGCAGCCCTGTGGGCTGGATAACAGGAGAGAGGTAACTCAGATCACTTCTGCACCAAAAATGTGGAGATGCGAGGCTTTTTAGGAAGAGTGTTTGATCCTGGTTTGTATTGATTTTTAACACCTAGTCCACTCCAGTGCTGAAAAAGCAGTGCATAAAAAGGACATTGTTAAATATTCTATATTCATCTCCCTTTAAGTCAAAATCAAAGCTCTGAAATATTCATTTGAGAGCATCCTCCAGCAAAGTCAAGAGAGACCTGAAAAAATATGCCTGGTATGCCTATATTAATGAGGAACAAGAGGAAACCAGTATTTTCTGAGAAGAGAGGGAACCTTCCACGTGTCTCTGATCCAGCTTCACAAAGCCAAAAGAAAAGGGCAAACTAGCCCAAGTAAACACCATCCCTTTCAGGGCACAGGGCTAAATAAAACCACCGAATAGGAGGACAAATTGCCCTTCACTAGCAACTTAGCCGTGCCCATTAATGAAAAGAACTGGGAGAGCCCAGCTGTGCAGGGGACAGCGGCAGAGCCACCGGGGTCCCCACAGCCCGGCTGTGGGCGCAGGCACTGCCACCAGCAGCTCTGGGTGGGGGGACACGGGAAGCTCCAGCTGAAGGGGTGGGAGCTGTAAAACCTGATTTAATCCAATTACGATGTCTGACTACACCTTAATTGCCTGCTTTCTGGCTGGCTTTGTCTCGGCGGGGCTTTGTTGAGGCAGGAAGGTGTTACCAACCGCCCGGCTGTAATTACACTGATAGAGTCACACCAGGATAATGACGCTGCTGCAGTGCTCATGTAGACCCTTGTTTGAGAGCAGGAATGGCTTTTTCCAGTTCAATTTAAATGCTCGCAAGGCTGGCCAGACAGTGCCTTCCAGGAGTTACTCGGGACCAGCGTCCTCAGGGGTGGGAGTGCTCCTCCTGCCCATCGCCTCAGCAGGACTGTCCCACAGCTCCCATCCCTTGGCCATCAGCATCCTCCCAGCAGCGCTACCTGCTCTGGGGCTCAGACCTGCACTGTCCCCATTGTTGGCAGCTGCCTGCTCCAGCTGCCTGCCAGCCCTGAATGCTGACTTTGCTATCATGCATAGGTCATGGTGGGAGGTAAAAGCTGAACTTCCTCCCTCCATCCCTGTGCACGCTCAACACCGTTGGGGACATTGTGATATCCCTGCTCATGGCTCTCCATGAACAAAATCTCCTGACCAGGCTGAGGCCAGGAGGGAGACTGTGGGTGCCTAAAATTAACCACTCCTGCCACACCACGCGGGACCTCACCGGTGGGGCTGAGGAGGAGGATGAGGGTGGCTGGCACCAGGGAGAGAGGCAGCACTCCGACGTCTGGCCTCCCCACACTGTGCCGGCTGGCCGGATGGGGACCAAGTCTCATTGCTGCGCCACGGTCCTCCCGCAGATGGGCGTCCAGAGGAGGTTGTCCCTGAAACATGCAGACAGCAGCGTTAGTGGTGATGGCCAGGAGAGCCTTTGCCCCACCAAGGGCTGTGCAGCATCTGCAAACAAGTCCCTCCTTGGCACTTGCTGGAGCAGTGACCAGGAGTCACAAGAAAAATAATTTAGGTTGGATTTATTGGGAACAAGAGAATTTTTTTGAGTGGTAAGATGAAGCTGCAGGGCCACATCTCACACAGGAGACAAAATTGGAAGCAGCGAGAGCCTCAGGGTTGAGCTGTTGTACAGACAGAAGGATGGACCTCAGACCCACCAGGACACCTGAATGCTGAGCCTCAGAGCTCTCACCCAGGGCCTTCAGCCCCCAAGACATTCAGGGAACCATTCCACGTGGAGCTTGTCCTTTTGTTACTCCTATGTGAGGTTACAAGCAAACCCCATAGCACATATATACCATATACCCCATACCACATGTGGGTAAACTGAGTCCCGTATTAAATCCAGGCAGAACTGGGAAGGAGTTCCCCATCCACACAAGCCTGAAAGGCACTTCCTAAACCATGGAGTGAACCTAGTACTCCACCAAGTCATGTCACACAACCTCCTTTGGAAAGGGATGGTGTTTCACTTTGTCCCCAGCCAGGCTGCCTGCCCCATGTTCCCTCCTGCGAGGCTGCTCTGGCTCTGCCAGTGACAAACACAGCTAAAGCCCAGCCTGGACACAGCCATGGCCAACCCGCTTTGCCTTGGCTCCTCTCCCTGCAGTGCTCTCCTCAGCAGGCTCCTGGGGACCATGCCCACCTCCTCCTGACATGAAGAAGGGATTTGCTCCATGGGCGACAGATCCTCCCCACTCCCAGGGGCCCTTCCTGGCACCCAGCCTACACAGGGGTCCTCATGGGGTGCCACAGGTCAGGACGTGGTCATATATGGCACTTAAGTTACCAAAATGTCCCATCCACTGCCTTGCACCCATCTTTCTTCATCACCCTGTGATGAATTAATGCACCTGCGAGTTCTCCTGGGCAGCTCTAATTCCTGGCCACCAATGTCCCCCAAGACCTCCACCCTAACCACTCAACATGACATGTCCCCGCTGCAGCTGGAACATTCCTGGGGGCTTTACCCACAGGCCCCTGTTGTCTCCACTCTTTGTCATCCCATGGGAAAAAGCAGGGAAAGGCATTTCTGTGGGAAGACAGAAGTGTCTGGGGTCTGATACGACAGCATCATTCACCTGGGGGATGGAGATGCAAATTCGTCAGGGACGAGTTGGAAAGCAAATCGGATTGTCAGGCAGAAACCAAGGAAGAGATCAAATATAATAAGATGCCATTTCTCCTTTGTTTACTGCTCCCTTCAGAAATCACTGATGAAGTGGAGAATTTCTAGCTCTGTTTCACTCACAGCCTGTTGGGGAGTGGGATGGGCACTGATTCTGCTCTCTGTTACACCTCTGCAAACCCACAGCAACAGCCCAGCAGTCCCACCAGTTGGCCTGACGGCAGCACTGGGACAGGAGCGTGCGCTGGTGGAGGAGTGCCATCGTGAGGATGCTTTCACACGCTGGCTCTAAAACCAGGCTGTAAGTCTCAGCTAAGTGGAGGCCTAAGATTAGTCCCTCCAGACTACATAAGGTGCAACATCTCCTGAAGGGACACCGACTGCTGCTGCTTGAAGCACCTACTGATGGTCAGAAACTTGAGAAAGGATGTTGAAATCTGCCGTATCGGTGACAAAACACCTTCCCTGTGGAAACCCCTCATCCAGCCTTTTGCTGCTTCTGGTTTCCCAGCGTGGAGGCATGGGGTGGGAAGAGCTCCCAGGTGGGCCCATGTTCCAATGCCGTGTCCACCCAGCCAAGATCCCTCAAGACCATAGGTTGGGTGGGCTCCCAAGCCTCCAGATCAAGCCTTTGACTTTGTTGCCTACACCAGCGAGAGGTGACAGTAGACCAAGGCTTTCTGTGTGCACCAGCAAGAGATGATGGAAGCACAGCGCTGGAGGTGCAGGTTGGAGCCACCATGGATGGGATACGGCCTGGTTAGACCTCCCTGCTCTCACTGCTCACCTCTTGCTGACCAAGCCCCGGGCGGAGACCCGCCAGCAGACAGCTCACTGCCGGGGGGATGAAAATCAATCTAGTCCCTAAGGCAGTGTTTCTCAATACTCCATTCATCTCTCCTGCAGCACTGAATAAAGTCGCCTTTTGTCCCGCCGGCCCTCCCCGCTCTCTGGTGGGGCAAGGCTGACAGACGGCCCCTCTGCCGCCCTGCCCCGGCCAGGCCCCCACATCATCCCCTGCTCTCAGGGACATTGTCATCGCAGGCCACTTTTGTGCTGGAGCCAGCACGTTCCTGCACCCTGGCAGCATGGCAGCAGGCATTAACCACTGCAATGCCGTGCTGTGGCCCTCCCCAGAAAGGTAAACCCCTATTTTCCTTCTCATTCTGTGCTTTTCCACCTGCTTCTCTATGCTCATCCAAATGTTTGGAGTTTGGCGGCGAACTGATCGCCCTTTCCTTGTACCAAGGGGCGTTGGGGTCCTTTGAGAATGCCTATAGATTAAAAAACGCTTTTAAGCCATAATAAGCCATCGTGGCACTGCAGCAAAGCACAGCACCCCTTTTAAAGGGTTGCTGAATATGGGTTTCTGAAAGAGCCTTCAAAGTGAGGTCTTCCAAGCTGTTAGGTGTCTTGTAAAACAACCCCCAACCACGCATCTGATGGAAAAAGCAGCGTGCCCCATATCAGCCCCCATCCTGCACAAGTGCTGACCACTGCGTCCGATGCAAACCGTACAGGGTAGGAGCAGGGCTCTAACGCGGGGCACAGAAAGTCCCTGCTTTTACCCCAAACAGCACACACCACAGCAGACACACTGTGCCCAACCAGCTCTTTGCCCTCGGTGAAAACTCCCTCCTCCTGCTGGGACACGAGACCCTGCAGGTCCTTTGGTCCCCCTTTGGTTCCCCTTTGGTCCCCCTTGGCCAGAGCTGGACCAACCCCCTCTGCTCTCTAGCTGTCACTTCTTTCACTTTTCAATTATTCAAACAACTTAATGAGAAATTACAGTCTTTCAGACACCACCACCCCATCAGATAGTTATTTGTAATTACCACACTGACCTAAAAAAAAGCATCATAAATCCACATACCTGTTTGGTATTTTCTCTCCAATATAAAGATGGGTGCATTTAATCCCAGAAATAAGTATTCTCTTTTGAAGTGAAGGAAAGAGCTGGCTAATTAGTTAATTAAAAAAAAAATAATAATTATTGAAATGAATATTCCCTCTTATCCCAGGAGAGAGGTGATGGGGATAAGGCAGGAATTTTTTCTTTAGGTGAGATTTTGCTTAGTAAATTAAAAAACAAACAAACAAACAAACAAAAAGAAGGAAGATGAAAAGGATCTTATCCATCAACTGAACAGCTCCAGCCTGTCATTTCTTTGCACCTTTGGGGCCAGGAGGTGGCTGCTGTCAGCTGGGTGACAGCTCTAGTCCAGGACGGCAGCCCTGGATCCCATCCTGCGGCAGATCATCCCAAAAGCAAAGGAGAAAGAGAGGGAGGAGGAGGTTGAAGAAGAGGAAGAAGGAGAGAGGGAGGAAGAGAGGGAAGATCTCTAAGGAGACATGGCAGGGAGGGAATGGCTCGGGTTTCAGGAAGGCAGGCAGGGACACATCCTTAAATTGGGTGCTGGCAGAGCCTGGGTTACGCCTCAGGGGAAGAGAGAAGCTGTTTCAGAGGATTTGGGCTTTTCAGTTCCTTCCCACCTCCCTCCTTGGCTTTCT
>VZTL01000799.1:5656-26354 GCA_013400535.1 Scopus umbretta
GTATGAAGGTTTTGGCGTGGGGGAGGAGGCGGGGAGTGCGGAGCGGGGAGGCATAAGCTTCAAATACATTGGGTCAGCCACTGGAGCTTTGCGAATTCACACCAGGATCTGACCATTTCAATCCTACATCGTACAAGAATCTGCAGAGACAAGTGCCATAACAGAAAAGGCTGCTTTCAGATATTAAAACCAGTACTGACGTGCTCCAAAAGCAGGCATGAAACTAGAGTCAGAATTTCCTGTTTTAATCTCCCAACTACAGCCATAGCCATACTTCCCTGCATCAGAACTTCCCTCTGCCTGCAGTCCAGAAAGCCCCTACCCATCTCTGCCCTACTCCTCCCAACTGTTTCTCGAAATATGTAGTCCTACTTCCTCCCATTTCCCCTTCCCTCCACCCCCCCCCAACCTTACTTAATCGTTCACCTCATTTTCAAAAGTCCTTCCCCTTCTTGATCCCGCCCAGCCAACCTAAGGCACGGTGGTGTTGGGTTGATGGTGGGACTTGATGATCTTAGAGGTCTTTTCCAACCTTAAGGATTCTATGATTCTCTAAGGCGAGGATGGGCACACAGTCTAGATGCTCCTTTAGTGATCAGTGTTCCATCGTGACTGGAAATCATGACAGCAACTCTGCTTTGTAAAATACAGACAGTATTTTAGGGCAGTGCTGCAGACAAAGAAGGAGGCACCCGGGGAGAGCTACAGGGGTGCCACTGGGAGGTGGGGGAGCAAAGGGGGAGGTCGTAAATGCTGCTTATTGACTTGGGCCTTTGGAGCATGAAGGAACTTGCTGACAGAGCAGGAAGTGTGGAAAGTAGCATGGTAAAGGCAGACAGACACCCCAAGCTCACGAGAGCACATCTTTAGACTGGCAAAATACCTGCAGAATTCACAGAACGAGCTATGGTCGCTGCCTCTTGCCCAGCTGCCAGTACATGCAAGTGGCCCTGGCCTGCGACGTTGCGTGCCAGAGCCGTTTCAGATCTGTTTGGGTGACTGTCCTGGCCTCTGGTTCTCTGGACTGTCCCAGAACCATGACTCTCATCTTCTCTTCTCAATACAAAGAATTTAGAAAATAAACAGCAAAATGTATACACAAAATGTAAATTTGCTGCCCAGAACAGTATTTCCAGCAGACAAGTCTGTGACAGGTTTTCCTTCCAGGACTCAGCTTACAGAGTTGCAACGGTTTTATAACACGTACTCAGAATCACTTTTCTGATGTATAATTTTCTATTCATTTCATTCTGTCTATGTTACTATAGGCCTATGATGAGATGAATCCTCATCTGTGAGCATGTGGAAGAACACAGTGGAAATGGATTTACAGGTAACCTGAGCTCAACAACTCCGGCTGAATCAGTAAGAAATCCAGAAGAACACTTCTGAAAGTGAAATTTATCCAATCCTGAACTATGTTATTTTTTAAAATGTCCTTTTACCCGTAAGTGGGGAGAAATAAAAAAGCAAGCTATAACACCAAGGCAACAAAGGAGATGATGATGAAAGTGTGGTAAAACAGACTGCAGTAAACTTACCTTTCATTAGGGACTGCCCAACTTTAATGGACTATCTTATAAAGAAAATAATAATAAAAATTATTTTAAAATCAATGAGCTTTTCCTCTCTTTATTGATTTTTTTAAAGTATGCCTCTGGAGAGCTTCCACTTCCAGTATCAGGGTTAAAAAAAAAAATAAAAGCTAGGTACTGCAACAGACAGGCTGAATGAGACATCAGACAGGGACTACTAATCCAGGGCTATTTATTACTCAAAACCTAACAAAAGCAGCTCATTTTTCTACACAGAAAGTCTTGGCTGCATTGGATGACACTGTAAACAGAGGAGGGTGAGCCCAAAAGAGATTGTACCAGTGTAATGGTATAACAAAATTAGATTCTTTTGCTGGTTTTGCTGAGCTTACTCAAACTGAATGACTCTGAGGACCCAATTCTGTTCTGACTGAAGCCAGCAACAGATTTGCCACACATTTCAGAGAGAACAAAACCGGCCCTTCAGTCACAGCACCTCTGCCAGATTTTGTTTCACACCCTGCCAAAATGTCATAGCGTGAACCGCTTCAGTAGCTTGAGCCATTTAAAACTGGACTGAACAAAACCCTGGAGAATAAACTGCAGAGAGAAATCTTCCCCTGTTCTTTCCCTTATCTCTGCTATTCTGCCTCGCTGGGTTACATGAATAGCAACCAAAAACTGCAGAGTGCTGACAGACATAGAGTCTCTGGGTGTTTCAGAGGCTTCACAAGCTGCGAAAATATGAAACCACCATCCTTCATTCTTACCTATTTGCATTGTGTCCAAGATGGACTGAGTGGATCATAACACAAAGATTATAGAGTAGCTGACTTCAGATCTTTTGGAAAAGCTACACTGAATTTGAGATATTTCACGGCAGCTTTGAACATCAGCGCAGTTAAATTCTACTGAAGTGCAAAGGTCTTCAGCGACATAATCTGTACTGACTCAGAGCACGCAAAACATCATAAAACCAGCAACATGGAGCAACATTAACTCATCAAAAAGCCTGAGAGGTGGAGCACCCGTTTGGCCAGGTAAAGAGCAGCTTTGGTAGTTAATCCAATAGAGGGAGCTATTAAAACTCAGGGGCAATTTGGCTGAGGACAGTGACACTGGTAATTTAATTATACTGGTTGGTTACACTAAAACCAGAATTACACTGGAGATATAGATCGCTTCAGGCCTGCCAAGAGAGCTGGCCCTGCAGAATTCCTTTGATATGATGTACATCTCAGTGCTCTCCAAATCGCTGATGAGTCACGGATTGTTCTGCAGGACACAGAAAATCTTAATAAATTCTTTTTATTGCATAATCCTTTCCAATTGCTTCCTCGTGTATACCTGCAGGAACTGCAAAATAACAACATACATCCCCCCGAGCTTTCTCACTGGCTACCTTAGCATGCTATGTAGATCTTCCAAAACTGGCAGGATAAAACTGAGGTTTCGGGAACATGCCATCCTCTAACTTTACACTCCTCTCAAGCTGCCCCTGGAATCAGGGGAATGTCAAGTTGCACTAGTCATGGAAGAATAACTTCATCTAGGATCTTCAGCTGAGACAAAATGCACCACTGTAACTGGCAATAATACTCTGATGAGGTTTCTGTCCTGAATTTCACCATCTTGTCTGGATTTGTTAATTAACAGGTTTAGGGCTGGCTATTTTGTTTTTCTTTTTGCCACATTTTCTGGGATATCTAGAGATTCCTAGCAAATTATTTAATTCTTACCAAATAATTAACTTCGTCAGCATAAATGAATCACCAGACCATTCTGTGAGCAGTATTGCGTACGGGGAAAATGAGGTAAGAGCTCAACCAGCAGCCTCAGGCTGTGCAGCAAAACTACTGCGATTATGCTTCCTGAACTCTGGCATTCCTGTCTCCCACTTCTGTTCTCAGCCTAGATCAAGCCTCTAAACTGCCTCTGAACGCTTCCCATTACAGCAGATATAAACCTCGTGGAGCAGACCTGACTCAGGGCAGTCAGAGAACTAATCTTCAGCAGGCAGGTGAACTATAGGGAAGAAACAGCTCATATTGCTGTTCGCATCAGATTGGCAGCCTCTGTCCATAGGCTTTGTGTTAGCAGACAGCAACCTAGCAGAAAAACATGACACTGAAACTTATTCTCTGTTGAGGGTGGCCTTTATGCTACCCAGACAGGAAGATGTAAATGGCTGTACAGAGAAGAAGGGCCTAGAGGAATAAGGTAAATAATTTTCAAAGAACAGTGCAGAAAGTGAGCCAACTGCTGATGTATGCGGACTGTGTTTGAAACAGTGTGGGAAAGCCACTTGCTCACGGGGAACTGGGGTCGGGAACGTGTAAGTTCCACGATGGACAACGCTCTGTCGTGAAGTCTGTGTAGGGAGGACTTCTTATTTTTTGCACGTATGTCTAGATGTCTGGGAAGAGCACATTTAATAAAACCATATTCAAGAGGCCCGGGCTGAAGTAATTGTTTTTCCCCTTTAATTTTTAAGTGGTTACAAAACAATCGAGCTCTCAGTTCTTTACACTTCACAGGGGAGAATGTACAAAGAGCTGCTTAATCTCCTTCAGTTCAGCTCTTTTATTCTCATGGGTATCCAGTTGCAAGGTATCCGTATCAGCCTCTGAATTCTCAGCCGATCCCCAAAGCAAAGTGCATCCATCTGTAAGCTCTTGTTTTAACATGCCGTTTCAGGACCGACCAGGTTTCAGCAGGAGCACGTGAGGGTTGCTATGCCTAAATCCGTTTGACATGGGCAGAGGAGCAGCATCACAAAATCCAGCAGTACTCATTCTGATGACGAAATGCCGAGTAAGCGCTTTCACGACGCGAGGCTAATCTTAACGCTGATGTTTGCGATCTAGAAGGAAGCAAGCTATACAACTAACGTAGGCATGTCACCAAGGGAGGTCTGAATGCTTCCTGACTGGTTTTCCAAATAATTATTTCATTTGCTTCTAACAGAGACTAGCTTGCAATTCAAGTATTGTATGGTTTTCTTCATTGCAAACTGCAATTAAGGAATCAGATGGCAAGATATAAATCATATCCTAGGATCAGCTAGGAAAGAATGGTGAAACTGGGCAGTATTCGGGATGACAATACTAGGGATTCCAATTAATTTTCTCCCATTCTTGCCAGGCAGTCTCAAATGCGAAGAGGAAAAAAGGAACATAAATATATTTACAGTTAAGGTAATAAATTAACACCTGTATGCTAAATTAATTTGTTAAATTTGCCAAATTAAAAAGCTAAATTTGTCTCAGTCACTTAGCAACAGCTGCATCAGTTTAAGATGTTTCCATTCTGCAGCTGTTAGCTGCCACCTAGGGCTGGAGCTCCCATCCCTCTACCAAAGTCAGCAGAACGAAATGCGTGCCTACGTTTTGCCTGCTCCTCTCCAAAATCCAGCGTCTTAACTCAGATGCATCTTTATCCTCTATCCACGAGCTTGGCTTTGTTGTCAGGTAGAAGCCCCAGCCCACGTTCATTCTGACAGCTCTGATGTGAAGCAGTAACCCACCCCAGAGGGGCAGAACAAGCGGTCACGTCGGAAACTGCCACAGCAATACTCACCAGAGTGCATCCATCAATGCCTGAAGTTAAGACGAAAGTAGAATTGCGAATAAGCATGAAAGTGCCCCAGGAAATAAGGGCAAGAAAACTTCTACTGGATTTTTGTCACAGTGTAACAAACAATTTCAGAATTACTAGGCCAAAAAGAAGGAGCCTCAGGGTTAGAGCACACCCCAGGGGAAAGGGAGATCGAGTCCTGGCCCAAGCTCTCTCGACTACTTAATCACAATGCTGCTGCACCCTTGGTTCTTTCCTTGTTTCCTGACGTGACTGTGGTGTGTGTTCAGTTCAGCGCTATCCGCTGTGAGGCAGCTGTGCTTGGAGCACAGCTTCCAGAGCCAACCCTCAGTGGATGCAGAATGCCTGCTCTGAGGATCTGGGGAAGGGTTAAAAGCAAGGAGCTTGACCTGCTCGCCAAGACAGCATCCAGCCTGACGTGCAGAAGGAAAAATCAGAGTGCAAGAAACTTTGCTAGCCAGAAAGAAATCGCTTGTCTGGTGATTTTGGAGGACCATGCTTTAGCTACACAGCTGAACTCCAATAGGATAATTCTTAAAATTCCATATTCTGATCCTTAGATATTCCGGTTAGGGAACACCACTGGAACAAACAAATGACGTTAAGTTACAGTCACAGAACGAGAACCTCTGTGGGCTGGTGCTCACGTTCTCTTGTTCAAGTGGATCAAAGAAATGGCTCTCGAGCAGCTGCAGCACCTCCGCCTCCACCTTAGGCAGGGCCTAATGGCGTATCTCGAGCAACGGGGGAAGGCGGTCTGCCAGGTATCACCGTTTGCTATTCATCAGGCTGCAACTCCCGCAGACTCCGTGATGTTTTCTCCCATGCTGTCCTTCAACAGGAAGAACTTAAGAAAATCCGTAAGAATAACACTGCAGCCTCCTTCCGGCCATAATAAATGCGAGGCTAAGGATGATGCCTTCACGCCACTCAGCCACAAGGAAGCAGTTGGTATGCTGGAAATGCTGCTTATTTTACTCATCATCATCATTTGTGATTGTGTTGTCTCTCTTCATGAACAGAAAAAGACAGGAATCGGGCGTTCTGCTTTTACGCTGTGTACACGCTGCATAGTCACAAGGGATGCCACAACCTCTGGCTGATGCATTTCAGATTTAAAAACTGAGCAGACAAATCACGCACCTAGCCTAGGCCACACAGTCATTAAAATTCTGTTAAATGCACATGAAAATCGTATCTGAACCACATGTATTATACAGACCAAGACCAAGGCTTCCATCCCATGTTTTTAGCCGTACCCCAATGGCAAGGCCATAGCTTGTAGGCGCCACCATAACACTAACACTTTGCCAAGCCCGAACTCACAGCTCCAGCGTGACACACACGCTTCCCAGCTGCCTACTGGTACTGAAGAGCAGGAATTATTTTGTTTACTTCCATTGGGAGCAGCGCGTCCTTGCGTACAAATGGAGGAAAACCCTCCAACTTTGCAGATATATGACTAAGCTCCGTAACAAACAGGCAACGTAAACGTAACCCGGGAAAAACACTGACACAGTCACTTACATTTTTTTAAGCCAAGCGAGCGGCCTGACTCTCCTCTGCTCGGTATCCTTCATAGTCATTTATGTCATGACAGGGAGTAGGATACCAAGAGTTCATCACCTCTTTTTTTACTCTCTATTTTGTTCTGCACCATATGTACATATACAAATCAGACCTATTAAAAAAAAATCAACTTCAGAGTGTAGGCTACTATATTCACACCACTAGTAAGTGCACTTAAGCTTTTGTTAGCCTATGGAGGGACTGCATGTGGTTCCTTCCTACCACAGGGCCCAAGTTTCCTTCTGCAGACAGGCCTCATGCATAGTAAGTAAATGCAGAACAGAGTATTTGTGGGAAAACATGAAAAAGAAGTAAACAGGATGCTATTATTAAACAAATTCAGATCGGAGATTGCCAGTGGCTATATCTTTTCCTTGTTTTCTTCCCCAAACCCTGTAAGATAATGCGATGTGTAAGATAATGTGAAGATCCATGGCAGGTTATAAGGCCCACTTAGTAAGGGAAAGGACATTTAAACGCATAAACTTAAGTTGCTTAAAAAAAATAAACCAGCTCAGCGAACAACCTCAGTCCTCAGAAACCATACAGGAAGTTCTCTGTTTCCAACGTGTTCCCCCCTCTTTAGCCCTCCTGGGTTTTTTTTAACAGCATGGTTATTTGCAGGTGTTCAGGGTGAGCAGAAATGCAGCTGAAATCTGCTTTGCACAGCGTGAGGAAGACTTCTAGCAGATTCCCACTGCAGAACAAGTCTCCTGTCTGGCCAGTCACTGTCAAATGGAAGACACTGCTGTTTTGTCTGACAAACTGTATTGGGCTGCTGCCAAAACTTACACCTCTTTCCAGACTGACACCTTCCCTTCTGACCATCCCAGCCTACCTGTCCTGTTCCTCACCCACTCCAAAGGTTGGGAGAGGGTCCACCCAGTCCAAACAAGGAACTCAGATTTTCTACCTACTTCCCAGAGCATTTTTTCAAGCACATCTAGATAGTGGTATACAAATCAGATCAATAAAACCAAGACTGACAGGGTGATTTCCCTTTTAGGTCTACTCTGCAAACCACTTCCCAAAACGGCTAATTAAGTTTTGGTCTGTTCCATATAGCACTAGCAAGTTGAGCTCTTGTAGATTTACAGACACTATACAGAGAGTGGAATTTGCACTTGCCCGGGGCTTACCAGCAGACCATGTCAAGCACTCAGTCACTTCAGCCAGTCACTGACAATTTAGCATATCCACATCGCACAGCCTTCAAAAAAAACATGCACACCATACAGACAGGCAGTGGCGACACCCCAACATCTGCTAGTCGTCAACCCAGACGGAGCTTGGCAAACCCAGGATATGGTTCACCCCCTTTGCTGATTACCTGCGTGTCTTCCACGAGTCTTTCCTTCACAACCTGTTTGTCTGATGTAGAAAACGCGGCACAAAACAAGCAGTTTAATGGGCTCACAGGACACAATCGTGAAAAATCCCAAACAAGTAGGGAACTTTGAACTGGCCTGTTTATGTCACCGTAATCCTCACTTTCGCCTGTTTGACTCCGGTTGCTTTGTGGCAACTCACCAACTACTTCACTGAAGTCCTGAGAGATCATATTTTTTCCCGTCAAAAATCAGTTATTTTACAAGCTAAATATATGCCCGTGTTCTGATACTATCTATTTTGCTTAACTCCTTTTACCTTTTTACTTGATCTCCACTTGCCTCTCGATTCTCCAGCTTTGTGGCAAAGCCTCCACTTCCATCAAGGCCAGATTAAGCGGGTCTGAGAGGCTTAGCAGCTAAGCTGCAGTTTGCTAGAACTAGCACGCTTGAGACCTCCACTCCACAGAGATCTGGGTTTCCTTTAAAGTAAGTCGCCTTTTTGCTTGCAATGCAGTCCCAAAGAAAGCATTCTATAGCAGTGAAGTCTCAATGTCAGAGTGTTATTTACACTTTGATTGCAAGAGAACAGTTTTGCTAACTATGCCCTCTATTTTTGTTTGCTGTGGTGTCACCTTCTGTGGCCGGGAGGGCCGTCATTCGGAACATCTACACTGGCACTTCTCCCTTATATAACGAAGTGATCATTGTGAAGTGCGATCACTGGTTCTTACTGCAGATCAAAAGAAGGCAGCTGATGAAACCAAAGTTTGTCAGAGCGCGTGAGACGACTTTGCTTGTTTTTTTAGTTGGAATGGAAAGTTTTGATCCTGCAGTTCATGCGCATGCCTGCAAACCGAGCCAAATTCTCCTGTCAGTCACAAGTTTGCCACATGCATTACACCACAGTCATGCCAGGTGCAACTCTACAGACTTCCATGCAATCAGACCACAACAAATTTAACCTACTGTTATTTTTTTTTTTCTTTTAGCTACATCTTCTATCCAGGCTTCTAGGATATGGTAGAAGCTTAGGAGGACGTCACAACCTCCCTGTATTAAACATATGAAATGAGTTTAAGAAAGGAGGAGGAGACAGAGCTGCCAAAAAATGTACTGACTTTGAAGAGCGGCACCCAGAGACCTGAAGGCAGCTGGAGCAGAGCGATGGCTGGCATCCACAGGGAGCGAGCTCCTCAGACAAGCTTCCCGACCTGAGGAAGCCCTATTCTCCCAGCTCAGTCAGAGGGGAGTGCAAGATGAAGAACAAGACAGCCAGACTGTCCTTGACCGCCTGCCTGCCCAAGGAGATGAGTGATGGTCGCTCAGGCGTGCTCAGGGAAGAGGACTCTAGCTGTTTCACGTGTTACAAAAGCAAAGCAGCTTATCTACTACTGCTAGAAACGCGCAGAAGCCAGAAACTTTCACGGTCACTACTGCATGCCCAAATCACTCTGAGCTCCGCGGGAAGGAGACGAATGGATGTCTGCAAAACCACAAGCATTTACAACGAAACAAAATGACAATCTCTGTTGTCTGTTAACAGCACTCAGCCTGCAACATCCAGCTGGGGAGTTCTGACACGCACCGGTGAGGCTTAAGGACTGTAAAGGGTTTTAGATTACAAATTATTACTAACCATCTTTATCACCACCGAATTTAGAGTCCTAGGGTGGTAACACAGGATAGCAGAAATTGTACAAAGATAACACGTCTCCTGTTCTGAAAAAGCAGGCAGTCTAAATAGACAAGTCAGGGACTACACACCACTAGTCGTGTTCCCAAAACAAAGTCCATACATCTCAGGTTTTTTTCAAATGCAGTCCACGTCAGTACTAACTGAAAAATCTGGGCTTCTGACAGCTATTCTGTGTTGTGCCTGCAAAGCCTTACAATACTTGCCTAGGGCTTGCAGGCTCTACCTCTATACAAACGATACACAACATTAATTAAATGCAGAAAAAGGATGCTAAAAGAGCGCTAATGAAATTTGCAAATCTAGGCATTTGAAGGCCGCAAAATGTCAAAGCGAATGTCAGCCGCACCACCTTAATTAATTGCCTTTTGCATATATATCTTATAATGGATTTTAATTATCTGAGTTGGTGCTGGTTTTCCACAGATCCCTGCCTCCTCATCGGGTCACAAAAAGAACAACACTCACCCAAGGAGAGATCGGTGTCATTCGTCTTTATGCACCCAATTTAGGTAGTTTGAGTCTTAAGTAAACTGAATCTCCTTTTGAAATAGAGATCTTACCACGATGAACGTACAAAACCACAATTTAGTTATCTCAGGGATGTGGCAGTAATCCACCTTTTAAAGCAACACCAGCTCAATTCCTTTTTTCCTCCTTATTTCATGCATGTTCCGAGGCCGTATTCACTGTAAGCTCGCCAAACCTGAAGACAGAAAATATAAGTTTATTCTACAGTTTTCCTATGATTTTCATCATAATAGAACCTCAGCATTTCCTTCTTATTTGTACAATTCCCTAGAAGGGGAAGAAGTAATCTCTCCAGTGCTACAGGGAACAGCTCTTGCTCAGCCTCAGTTTCTCACTTCCTATACATGCTGTCATTTCTGCTTTGTTTGTCCAATATATTTGTCCCCACGCACACCAGACTGTTTAGGTAAATCTGTCCCTGCTCCCCCACAGCCATTCCAACACCTTCATGAGGCCAGTCCTAGTTTCCCGTTCCTGTCCCCTCTCTCCCACCACCTTCTCACCCAGCCTCTGGCATTCTCCCACCCACCATTTTATCTTACTGTTGAAGTTCAGCACATCTCCCCAGAACACGAGAAGCGAGATTCTTTTTCAAAGGCTTCTGACTCGGCCCAATTTAGGTCAATTTTCACAGGCACAAGAGGTCCGGTCCTGACACGTAGTCCATCCTCTTGCCAAACCGGAAAAACCACAAAAGCATCCGAGCTTCTAAGATGTTTTAAAACTGAAAAACCACCTCTTCTTTTCTTTTCATACTGGGAAACGACTGAACAGCTCTGGCTGAAATTTCAGGGGGAAGTGGGGATGAGTCAGCCCAAGACAGACCCTTGGCCGAAAAACATTAGAGTTAATTAAAATTAAATAGGTAGCCTCAAACAGAGGCCCCATTACAACTGGTTAAAGGAAAAGAATTATTTTTACTGCAAATTGTGCTTTTTCATGCTCTCCGTATGAGTTGTGATAACCCTGGTAAGATAGCAGTCACATTTCTGAAGAAATTTGCAAAGTTACAGTCTGCTGACTCTTGACCATCACTTCATTAGATTCGCCTCAGATTGTAAACGCAAAGAAAAGGAATTCGGTTTTCACGTGCACTTGCTGAATACCTTACCCAAGGGGATCCATGCAGCTAATTATTACATTTTGAGTGTGTTTTAATATGTTTTCAATGTATTGCATCCTTTAGCATACAAAGGCTATCTTTTAAAAATTTTTTTCTCCACACGCTCTTTCATCAGAACCAGCAGGATTCATTTTCCATCTGGTATTACCAAATCTAGTGCCTTGGTCCATCACAAGTCTGTGCCTTGGAATCTTAAGTATTTATTATCCTTATTATTGGTGGTTTACCAGTCTCAGATTGTGGAACTGGACTGGAGCGAGCACTTTTGAGCTGAAGATTCTACCAAGAGCAGACTAGGAGAGACACTGCATTTCTGAGATCCTCTATTGGATCCTCAACTTAATGAAAACCCGCTCTTTCCATTTATATTTAATTGTTTAGACAAATTATGTGGGGCCAGTTTTGCTCTGGCACAGCCTAGTGAACCCTGACACAACAGGTAACTTGACTTTGGCTTTTCTTTAAGATTGCTTCCCAGGTTTCTTGGAGGTTGTTACATTTTAGCAGGGAAAAATACTACCGACAGTAAACGAGCCCGCACATGTTTTAGCTGGGATTCTAGGAACACGACTGATAACATGACTGGAAAGGAAGCCGCGAATCATGAATTCATGTTCTCCGCTACTAGAAGCACGGGAATCAAAGCTTAAAATAAATGCGTGTGGTTTTTGGTTAGGAATCTCCTACTTTTGTAGTTTATGCTTACATCTTGCCATTTGCTCTTGTGTCAACATTGTCTTTTACATTAAACAGGTCATCTCTGTGCGGAGCGTTAGCTTGCTCCGTGTATTCTGCAACAGCAACCAGAGACATTTTAAGATTTCATTTGCCTTCATCTGGGCACATCTTAGTGCTGGTCCACAGTACACTAGCAGTTGATGACTGCATCCAGATGTTTTACCTCTACTCTTACTGCAAATCTCCTTTTTGCTATCAAAAATTTTTTTCCTTAGTCCCCACTACATGACTTTGTGATTCGTACCATCAAACTTCACCTGATTTCTATTACTCCAGTCCTCAAGCTTATGCAGAGCTTCCTATATGACATTCCAGCTCTCCTTTGTTTTGATGTTGTCTTCCAATTTTATGTCATCAGTAAATTTAATTAGCAGATTCTGTCTTGCCTGAAAATTAGCCCTGAAAATACTGTTCATTTATTGTTCTCATACGTTTTGTTTGTATTGTATTACTGCTCTCTGGTGTCATTATGAACACTTGACAAGCCTATAACCACAAAGATCTAATCAAAAAAATGTGTTTTATCTAAGCAGCACAGTTGTTATTGCTCCTGTCATTTTTTTCCATCAAAGATTTTCTATCAACTTTAAAATTATCATTGTTCAGAGTTACTTGGCCACTAGGCAGACTGGGAAATTGTGATGGCACTTTAGTCCAATTCCTCAGTGATATTCCAACTAAAATGAAATGATCTCATTTGTTAAGTTCAGAAATGTTACCCACAGAGAAGAAAGGCATCTGTTCATGTTTCTCAGAACTATTTTTCCCAAGATTTCTGAAAAGTCATTTTAGTCACATACCGAATTGTTTTCTGAAATCCTGAGGGCTAGAAATTGGAGAAGGTGGGAGAAAATGGATGTTTGTAACAAAAGCTTCAATTCTGGGAAACCAGTGGCATCACAGAAAATTCGCAACTGTCTGTAGTTAGGCGCTGGCTGAATCTGACCCCAAACTAATTTTTGTTCAAAGGTGACATGCAAGTTCAGGCTTCAAAGACTTTAACACGGCACTCTCCACAGGCTAAAACTCATACAAAGGTAGAAACAGAGTAACTGAGGAGTAGGAGGCTTGACACAGAAGTTGTTTCAAAGATCCGGTGTCTCAATGTCGTCCTTCAAGTTACCTCTTCTTATCTGTCTTGAAGGACAATGCCTAACATCTTACTGAAAAAAGAAAGTCTCTTGATGCTCAGCGCCCTCATTTTACCCTCATGACAACTTTCAAAGCTCCAGCTGATTCAGCTTGGGCCCAGCGTGTCCGCAGCAAATAGCAAAGCCATTGCTCACTTTTTAGACCAAGAATACGCAAGCAGCAGTGGCCAAAGGCGAAAAACAACCAACAAAATCATACCCACTCACCTGCGCACAGACCGCTCTCCGTGCACGAGCTGGGTCACGCTTTGCGATCTCACAGCTCGCAGGTTTTCCAATAACCTGAAGTGGCTGGAGGGAGCATCTCAGGGGGTCCAAACTTTACTTTGATCTTGTGATCACGGTACAAACTTGGGAGTCGGGAGGCCTAGATGCTGCTGAGATCCTCCACATAATCCACAGCTTTCCTGTCATCTCAGGCAAGGCATTTAACTAGCTGTTGATTTACTACACAGTAAAATGAGTAATTTTCTACTGTGTCTTGTAACAGTGCTGTGAAACATACTTTTAATGCTCATGTAATATTCTGAGCTCATTGTTATTACTAATTCTTTGTATTACATTAGGGTTAGAGATCCCATCTGAGATCTGATTGCACGCCACAGTGCAATGATGATCCATACGCCCAAGTGTTTACGCTGTAAATTGACAAGTAGAAGGATGCAGACAAGCAGAACAGGAATCAAATCAAGACCACAAATAATTATGCAAAAAGGATTAGACCGCACCTCTCTTGACTAACACACCAATGCTTTGCTACCAGATTACCTCACCTCTCACAGCTAAATTATGACAACTATATAGAAGTAGTCCACTCAACACCTCTTCTTACCCTGGGAAAAAAAAAAAATATATTGATGTATAACATATAAGCAAATAAAAGATGTGGTAATCCCCCACAGAAGAAGGACTGCATCTGCTCGAGCGAAATGGAAGAAACACAGTTGTGTTAATAAAGCTTTAATCTTATTAAACTTTCAAAGCAATTATGTGAATGCAATGATAAACGGGCATGAGATGTCTCCTAGCGCTAGAAGCAACAACTGCACTAACATAAACTTCTGCCACAGGGAGCCACTCGCTCAGGCTGATCTTCCTGTCTCACGCTGAAGTTTTCCTTTGCTTCAGCTTCACGGCATCAGAAGCAGCCAACGAGCAAATGCACCTTAGCAACAGGGACTCCAGCAAAGATGAGCTTACAAAATGCTCTCCCTGAAGGAAACCACAAAGGGCACAGGCATGGTACTGCTCGAAGGGAACATGCAAATATAGGACCAGGCATAAATCCTAGTCACGTTCCTTTTCCACAGTTCCACAATCTTTCCTTTGGCATCAGAAGCAGACAACATCAGAGGGAATGAAAAGTTGTGATCGTTCCCTTTATATCTGTTTCTTCACTCACCTCTGGTCAAGCTTGCTGCTGCAGCTGTCTGATTCAAATCCTTCTAAGATGGGCTGCCTCCTTTCTTCTCTTAAAATCTTTCATCACCTGTTCATAAAGAAAAGCAGAGCTCCCATTTGCTTTCTGAACTACTGCTATTGTATTTTAGCGGCTATAAGCAACGCATGAGTCATTACCATTAACAATTGAGAGAGGGAGAACAAAAGAACTCACTACTTTCCCACAAAAAAGTTTCTGGCACGCTTGCTAACACACTTTTTTTAATAAATGCTTTCATACTTGTCAAGCGAATGTGATGTCTGATAGCAGGTTCAGAAGGGCACTTGGCAGGTGTATGCCGACATCAGGGCGATGATTTATACTCAAATACAGAGCTTACCTACAATTAAACCTTAATTCAAGAACTGCTTTGCCTGGGCCAAAACAGTGCTTTGGTAGCAAGCGCAAAAGGAAGCACTCCTAGTACAAGCCCTCCTGCTCACGCAGTACAGTGAATGCCACTCACAACCCAGATCCGTGAAGGACAAAGTCAAAAATGAGTAAGAACCAGCTTAAAAGTTTTCACAGAGCTTAAGTGTTTTGCTAAAAGCAAGACAGCTTGCTAAAAGGCTGCTGGACTCCAAGTCTGTAACTCAGCCCAGCAAAACACAAACGCATATTTAAATGTATTTTAGTGCTGCGTGAGACAATACAGTCCCTCTTAACCTCTCTAGCCTTGAAACCGGATTCGTACAAAGATACAAATTTGAGCCTCTGTAAGTTGCAGTGCCACGTTTTATTTGTTGGTTTTGTTCCATGGCACTTGAGAGAGTCAGAGAAAGCTAATTATCAGTGACAGCAACTGTAATTCAGTAACATATCTTTCTTTACAAGTTCAGCAGAATACTGTGTTTTGCTCATATGCAATTATTTTTCTCAGAAACACCCACAGGTAAAAAGATAACAGAGCAATGATTAAATGTTGTTGATCTATGGCACTATGCATAATAAACAGAAGCAGAGAATTCAGTTTGTTGTTTTGGAGACTGTTGTTCTAAATACACTTGAATACTAGTCATTTCACCTCAGGGCCTTCTACTGGTTTTTCAGCATTTAAAATTCTTAGAAATGTGGTTCTATGGAAGAACATTTTGACAGTTGGGTGCAACAGATATATTGAGACAATAAACATTCACTTCATGGACTCCCTGTTGAATACAGGACCGTGTTTTAAGGCAAGTAGTTTGATTCTGGAACAAGCTTCAAACAGATGGAAAGCAACACAACGTGAACAAAAGATGAAGGACTGCACATTGTGCAATTTTTGTTGGCAAGTGTCAGTTTACGATCATGAATGGGGCTGTGGCAGCTAACAGCAACACTTAAGAAAGGCAAAGCAAAGGATGATTTTGTATTACACAACCCAGAGGGGGAAAAAAACCCCACCCAGAAATGGGCTTAACAAACAAGAGCCTTTAAAAAATGTGACGCTTTTTTTCTCTGCCTTTAGCTTTTTGTTTGTTTTAGTTTTTAGCCTTTTGGATTATGGCTGTGAGCTTGTCTTCAAACCCAGGAAAGTTGGATCCTTCTGGTTTTAAATAAAAAACTGACAGAATCACTTGAATTCAGGATCTTCGTCTTGGGGGGGAAAGAGAAAGACTGCAGTGCTTGTATGAAAACCAAACATCGGTTAATGCAAGGGTCTTTTGCCAACAGAACCTGCCTTCAGTGCATCGTTTGCTTAAAATTAATCTATTTTTGCTCCAGTCATATTAAAAAAATTTCTTTAAAGTCCTAAGTCTACACACCCTACTGCAGTAACAACAGGCAGGTTTCTACAGCAAAAAATTTGGGTCTGTAGAACACTGAAAGCTGTGTCTATTTTTACAGAATAGTGACTTTATTTCTATTAATTTGTATCTGTCTTGTTGCATCAGAGATCATGAACACAAGGTCGTTTAGAGACTTCCTTTCCCCATGATTCACCTCATCAAAAAACATTGCTTGTTATATTTTTAGGAAAACAGTGCTTCCCACCAAACCTAACGGCATGATCAGAAAACACCAATCAGTGGCAGTACTCATTTACTGTGCAGGGTGGCCGGTCACGACAGAAGAGCAAAAAAACCTTCTGGCCCTTTGGTACGAGGCAGTAACTTTTGGAAGCAGAGTGGGGGAACAGATGGGGGTAACTCCCCCTTCGGTAGCTGCTGCCTCATCCCAACAGGGCTTGCAAATCCAAATTTTCAGTCTAGTGGCTGGGCCTGGTCACTGTGATTACACCACATTAGCAAATTAAACAAGTCTGGGACCAGTCTCTGCCCTGGAGGCCAACTGGCACGGGACATCCAACGTCCATTCTATTAAAGCCTCAAAAAGTCAGTGAAAGCACACAATCTGCCTATTGGGGATGGCAAGATGTATCCCCTAAACCATGCCCTGGAATATTTTGGGAGACTGCTCATCGGCCCAGGCTAAAGCCATGGAAGGATTAATGAGAATCAGTAGAAACAACTGAGCTCCAGTGCTCAGGAACATCCTGATGCTGTTTAATTTGCTGGTATGGGCAGAGCTTTAAAGGACCTGTACATTTTTCACACTTTCATCTGTGCCAATACCCTCCCCAGGTCCTTACAGCAACAGCCTGCACATGCAGCGGTGGCACTTCTTGCCCTAATATCGAGCACTCTCGGATGCGTTGTCTAAAAGCTGACACTCAGGCCTGCTGAGCAATTCCCCCAACATCATCATCATCCCTGGCTCTCTCCTATCGCCCGTGCACCAGGATTACTGTCTGCACAGCAGCGTAGGTACAGCGGAGCTTCTGAGTGCAAAGCCTGGCACCATCCTTCAACGGCTGTGAAAAGCGTCCGGAAAGGGGTAACGTCCTGAACCCCCAGAGCCGCTTGCTGTGCTGAAGCTGTGCCTGAGCTTGCCAGGGCCTGTGCTGCACAAGGTTTTTCTGTATGGAGGCACTATGACTACTTTTTGTTTCTGTACCTAATCGATCTCCAGTTTTAAATGTCAGTGGAAAGCTACTGATTTGGGGGAAACCCAACTAAACCACAACAGAGAAAATACAGGCACGTGAATTCCCTGCTATACAGTTAGCTGAAGTGCAGATTCGACTCCTCTGCAATTGTTCATTAACGTTAAAGTGATTGGAAGCATTTGCCAGCACCTTCCAGCATGACAATGCCCAATTTCACCCCTGCAAAACCCATCCAAGAATTCTTGGCGTGTTGATACCCTCTGAATGACTCAGCCTCCCATAGGAAAAGGAAATAGATCAGGGAATTTTAGGAAGGAAGGGCGCAGAAACCATACACAGAGCTAAGAACAGTTAACTGCGTAACCGCTACGGAAAGAGCCAGAAATATGGGAACTCGGGCAGAGAAGGAAAGTAGGAATACATGGAAATAGGAAAGAAAATAAAGCACTGATCTGCATGGGAGGTAATATGGGAGAAAAGGATGTGGAGGGACTCTGAAATGAGGAGAAAAGAAAGTGGGGAGTATTAGAGAAAAGGGAAACTATATACATCCTGGTATAGAGCGAGCAGGAGCGTGAGGGAATCTGGTACATGGAGCAGACACAGAGGCAACTTGGAACGAGACACGGAGCCAGCAGTGCCACAAGGAAGAAGAAACTGATGAGCCCAACCTGTTCCGTTTCAAGAAACTATACATTGTAAAATTAATTTTAATAGACATTCCAGGCTTTTAACATTTGGTTTTTTACAAACTACAAAATTAAGGGCTTGCACCTGTATCTAGAAGATCTTTACTCTCACCTATCAGTGGCAAAGCACAAAATAAAGCTGCTACAGGAGCACACCAAAAGCAATTATTTGGAATGACACTACCCTCTGGTGGTCAAAAAAATACAGTTATAAGTAGACCAGGAAGGCAAAATATTTGGAGCTGGTCACACAGATGCTCGTTTGACCCCTTATGCCTGTCACTGGCACCAACTATACTTAAAAAAAAAAAAAACCCAAACCTGTAATCAATTCTAATCCACACTGCAGTAATCCACCTCGAGACCATGCTGTTAAATGACATATCCACCTTATTAGTGGCTTGAAATGACACATTCATAACTGGGTGTAAGCACAAGTAACTGTCTGAGGCTCCGAAAGAGACTGGCAATAATTTTTATGTCCTCTGGTAATCTGCAAGAATAGGAACAACACACATGGCTGTGCTTAGCTATGTAAGTAAAGGAAGTCACGCAACAGCAAATTCCGAAATTATTCCCAAACAAAACGTAAAGCTATTGCCAGCAATTTTCTGTTTTATCTCTCTGGAAAATAAGCTCTTCAGAATCAATGTTCACTTTTAGTGTGTGCAAGAGAGCTCCTAGGCCAACAGACTCCAGTCTGTTAATGTCCCTTTAATACAAGTGTTTCAGAAAAACAATACCTCTTGTAGGAAAGAAAAATGGAAGATAATTATGGATGTGGCCAGCACTAACTTGGAAAAATTGTATACATTTGTCACCAAGTAATTCAAAACAGAGTTCATAAAGCTGTGGTCAGAGGAAAAATTAAAAAAAAAGAGCCTATATATACGCATATTAAAAGCCAGCTTTCTTATGCTGATCCTTACTTCTAACAGGACATTCCTTAATTTCATCCAAAGTCTTAAACACATAAAGGATATAACTGGTTTTTTCTTCCATATTACAGTTACAGAACATCATTGCTGAGAAAAGCAATCGCTTCAATTCAGGGTTTTCATGAAGGTGCTTCAGGACTTATGTAATGACTTAATGCAGTCATTCTCTCTCCTGCCTTGCCCAACTCCCATTTCTTGACATCTAATCTTGTACAAACAATAAAAGCCAAATATTAACCACTCTGCCATTTCCTCCTTTCCTTTCTTTACATTACCCCTGCTCAAATGTTGGGTCCCCCTCCCCATTAAAGACATCCCTATTTCTCACAGCCAAATGACCCTCTCAGAAGCTGAGCCTTCCAAATGGTTTTATCCCTGAATTTCTTAAGACCAGATGCCTCGATGGTCTTACATTTCTGGAAATGAGGAAGAGCTTGTCATGTCAATCCCCCCTAGACAAACGATTCTGTGTGTTACAACTGTGATCGTTATGGTAGGCTGGCCTTCAACTAAAGGGAAGGGTTTGCTTTTGTTGCTTGGAAGCAATATATTTGCGTACTGCCTCCTTGCAAGAAATACACCGTGCAGACCTCGATCGGGCAGAAGTCCTGCCTGCCAGGGCTGATAAACTGTCATCTTTGATGCCACCTTGTGGCAAAAATACTGGATCCTAGAAATAGCCGGCCTTTGTCCCTCCTTGCAGGTGCATTTAACTGCAGCACAGCGGTAACCGCTGCCAAGCGGTGCTTGTTTTCCAGTTCATAAAACCAGGATTTGGGCATGCCTAAAACCGCAGCACCAGTCAGTGACGGAGAGGACGAAAAGCAGGGGAAACCCCTGCAAAACGCATTTATTCTTTCCACAGGGTGAAAACTAAAGCGGGACATCGAAGGACACGCGGCACGACCGTTCGCGTGGTCAGAGCCCGCGCATTTCTTTCTCTCTTCCCCCCTGCAAAACACTGGCGGCGAGAGGTACAAGCTTCTCCAGACGCGCAGGTGCAAAATAGCACTGCAGGCAGAGACTGAAGGAAAACTCAACGCCAGCCTGACAGGACAGGAGGCATTTACACGGGTACCTCACACCGGACTCACCCTTCTCAGTTATTAGACAGAAACAATTACCCTAAAGGAGGCTGTGCCGATTTTTCAGGGCCGTCATGAGGCCAGCTGGGGCCTGCTCCGAAGGCCAACGTTACCACCTCCCGCAGCATGAGGACGCCGCCTATTTTTAGCGCTCCTTCCACGGAAACAGCCCAGGAATCGTCACCTGCCTCCTCCCGGTGCCCTGTTCAAACGCCTTTTTCTCCCGGCCAGCCAGCGGGAGGAAGAGACTCAATCAACCCACGCACCCGCCTACTTGCGCGGCCAGGTTGCCACGAACGAGGGAAACCCCTCTAACAGCCTTCCGCCGGGCTGAGGCCGGCGGCA
>VZTL01000802.1:0-14692 GCA_013400535.1 Scopus umbretta
AGAGGGCATTACTTTATAAAGACATAATGTTATTTTTTCCTCTCCTTTGTATTGGCTTTGAGGTTTGGTTGGCTGTTTCTGTTTGGCTGGTAGATTTGGGATTTGTCAATATCAGAATGGCCATATTCCTGTCAACAAACAGAAATCTGAGGAAAAGACAGATTATCAAAAATGTCCACTAGATCAAGAGAAAGGTCACAAAATTTAAGAGGTGCCTAAGGCTGCTTTAAGAAAAAATATATATAATTGATAGTGCTGCCTGTTAATAACTACAGAAGTTTTACACCATCTGCTAATTTCCCCTCTGTCAGCTGCACAAGGGAACCATATGAGAGACACCGTAATAAACAGAGGTATTTTTTCCCTCTTGGAGATCATAAGTCTCCAGAACCTGTGGCATATATGTTCACTTACACTCAAGCTGTTAATATATACAAGTGAGAAGAGAACCAGTATTTTTATCAATGTGGAATAGCAGCTGAGACAGACAACACAACCTCCGCAGAGGGACATATCCATATGTTACACAATAATGAATGCCAGAAAAATAAAACAGTGTTGGGGCTTCTCTTGGAGAACTTTATTCAAAGGCATTTTAACTAGAGGTCAAAAAAAGCATTGTCCATAAAGACTCTGCAAAAACAGAGCATGAGATCTTAGAAAAAAACATTTGGAAAGTACTTGCTCAACATTAATCCCCAGACCTGCTTCTATTATCCAGTTAGGACACACAGTACCTGCTGCCAAAGCCCTGCTATGCATATACTATATTTTCTTGATCTTTTCTGTTGCCTAGTAAAGGTTTTTGAATTTGCTGCCAATTCAACCCCTGAAGCACAGATGGGAATAAAATGCATCTTATCTTCTAGCATACTATTCCATATCATGTTTTCTACTGTTTTCAAGCTGTACAGTCTCTCAAGCTGTATGACATGCCTGTTTCCCTTGGGAGACTATTTCACATACGCAGAGAATCCTAATACCCCTTGTGCATATTCCTGTATGTAAGGCTTGAAGCTGTGACAGAGTAAGGAGCCCTCTGCTCTCATCTGTTTTCATCTCATTCTTTCAGCAACAGGAGGAAGAATTGCCAGAAAACTGTTTTATAGGTTTCTCATCCAAAAATTCAGACTGACTGAGGTGCTAGCAGGGAAGGCATTTTTGGCACTCTGTTGGTGAGCATTGAAAGTATCTCCTGAAGCATCCTGATCAGAGGTGCAGATTTCTGTCCTGAATTTACGCGGTGACATTTTAAAAGTCAGCTGCTCATTTCTAGTGTTAATGTCTCCAATCAAAAAAATGGCAAGTAACAGTAGATATTATACACTTTATCAAGACTTCTGATTCTGGCTTGTGTCATGTTTTCATAAGAAATTTGGAAAATGTGGGTTAAATTAGCCTACTGTAAAGTATGACTGTAATGGAACAACATAGTTATCAGTAAGACTCTAATAAACCACAAAGAGGAATCAAGCAACATTCTTCAAAAGTTTACTTTAAAATATCAAAATATATTTGTATTTCATTGTCTAAGTCAGTAAGGAAGAATATGGCATTTACAGGTAACTCCTGTCAGCTAAAAAAAGGAAAGCAAAATAAAAGTCAAAAAGTGTACATCAGATAGCATGGTGGTATGAAATAAAAAGGATGGGGAACTGAGGACTAATGCACAGTATCATATACACACAGTTATTATATATTATAGGTGGGAATAACAGCAGAGGTATACAAGTTTCAGAATAACAGCTCAGGCAGCATATCTGTAAAACACAGGGCTGGGAATTGTAACATGATACAAACTGACTATGAGTCAAGAAAATCCGACAGGCCAAATAGGAAAAAATCACATAAAGAAATCTTCCCATTCTGCTCAGATAGAATAAAGCCTCAGCTAGAATACTGTGCCAAGCTTTGGTCATCATACTTCCAGAGGTATAAGGATCAGCTGGAGAGTACCAGGGAAGAGAAAAATCAGTAAGGTTACTGTAATCAGTTATTACTTAAACAATCAGTACGAATAAGCAGAGGTGTAGAGAAAACAAACTATGAGGAAAACAGTGAAAAAACTACTGTTGTTTATGCTACAGAACAGACAACTGAAGAGAGATATGTACAGATTATATAATTTGTAACAAAGAGTCACTGAAAAGAGGATAAAACAGTTCATGGAGGAGACAATGGGCAGTGCGGTACGAGTTGCACTGGAAGAAGTTTCATCTCGATATAGGAAACAAATTTTTTTACAGTAAGAACAATAAATTACTGGAACAACCTCCCTAGGAATCTGGTAGAGTCCCAATCACCGGATGTTTTCAAGATGCAAATGGACAGGGTGCTAGATAATCTCATCTAGGCTCCTTTTCTCATGAAAGGTTGGACCAGACGGCCTTTCAAGGTCCCTTCCAACCTAAGCTATTCTCCAAGTCTTCAGCTTCTCTGTTTATACCACTGTCAATGCAGGTAAGGAGTGACATATGTAAACACTGGTGTTGACACTGGTCCATTAATATTTAATGAACACAGAAGATTTTAATTTTCTTTAAAGAAGACACAATATAGTCAGTAACTGACAGTAAATCATTCTACTTCAAATATAAGATTTTTTTGATGCAGTATGAAGCTGCTTGCACTATGTATACTTTAGAAATACAATCCCTTCTCCAAAAATCTTATATTTGAAGTAGAATTACCTAGCAGACAGAAACTAACACTGAATGAGTTTCAAGGATTTGCTCAATTTACACTATAGCAAAGGCAGTAATTGCACCCAGGATTCTAATCATATTCAGCCAGGCCTCTTCTCCCCAGGACATCACTGTGCTCTAAGAGGCTGACATGCTTCTGCCACTCCTTAGAGAATCTGTTTTTGATCATTTATCTCAACGGATTTTAGTGTTATCCTATAGAAGAAGGAAGAAACTCCAATAGCAATTTTTAGCATTCTGATTTTTGGATCACAGCATTTGTGAGAATAGTGCAAATGTGAAGCCAAGGCAGATCAAAGCATTGGTGAGGAAAGGGGCCTCAGACATAAAGAGAGGGAGCTAATTTTCACATTGTCTTTAGCTCATTTTATAGGGTAAAGAAGTGATGCCACAAAAGAAAAAAAAAATAAATCACAAACTCATTTCAGAAGTATGAAGGGAAAAGAGAAGGAAAGAATGGGAACAGAAGGGGACTTCATTGCATAACAGGGGAAGATTCTGCATGTATCTCTCCAGCATCTCTGTAGCCCTCCCCAAAGTGCTTCTTCCCTCACAACTTGTCTAGATGGAACAACTGTAAAATGGGTGCCAACTCCAATATTCAAATAAGAGCAATCAGGGAAATGCAAATGTTTCGTAGAGTAAGATTTTCCAGGGGTTCAGGAGCAATGGGTATTTTCAGTCATGACTTAGAGGATAGACTACAGAGTACACTTGCAGAAAGGAACAATTTTGGACTGCTAGCGCTCGTAAGACATGACTGGAATTCAAGTGGTGTTGAAGATGCAAGCTATTTCAGACCACTGCAGACCAGCAACGGCATTTGCAAAGTGCTAGTAACATAAGGACATGAAAAACAGACAAGGTAGTAAATGAGGGACTATAAAACTTTTCTGCAAAAAGTATTTTTGAGTTCTAAAGTTGAATAATCCTTCTACTCACATGAGTAAGGCTTTAACTGAAATAGCATCCAGAAATCTATACATGAACACCAGAAATGAGAAACGGCAACTGTCAGATGATTAGAAATTACAAAAATAAAGAAGAGAGCAAAAGCCAAGATAAAATAAAACTTTGTTATTTTAGAGAGTATTTCTTCCTTTTATTCTAGAGAAAAGACAGCTATGGAGAGACATGATTACATCTGTGTAAAGAGTTGCTGAAAAAAGGAAAATAATATACCCTACTGGAGACAGCAAAAGAAATCTAATTGGTGTAAGGATGATTTAGTCAAGTTTTAGAAGAAAAACCTTTTGAACAGCGTGGAATGACAAGCAATGAAATGGATTATATACAGAGGCTATGGAGTTTCCATTACTAAATGATTTTAAAGAAACACTGAACTGATTCTGTCAAGAATGATTTAGAAATTATTGAACCCTTCTTGAAGAAGAAAGATGGACTAGATGATCTTTGAAAGTCCATTACAACTCTTCCATTATCTTTTCGTCAAGGCCCACAGCAAAGATGGGACAGAAAGTCTATTCCCCTAGGAATGAGTTTTTTCTCACATTTCCTTTATCAGTTAGAAGCAGATGAAAACTGTAATTAGTAGCATAAAGGTATCTGAGGCTTCTCCAAAATTCAATATTGTTAGACCGTAACTGCAAATCAGTGCATAATGTTCCTTAGACAGACTTGTATGGTAGCTAAAAGCACATATATTCGGACACATTACAGACTGTCTGGAAACAAAGAATCCTGAGGCACAAACTATTTTAACTGTGTTATTATGTATTACTGATATCAACTTCATTTGTACATTTGACAGTAGCTCTTGAGTTCCATGTCCTTACCTGGCAGTCAGCCACAGTCTTTAAAAGGCCAAAATCCTGATCTCCTCTGTAACATTTCACACAGATGATATGATCTCAGAGGTAAGGAAACAACCTGCCTCTACAAGTCAGCTTACCACTACAATCTGAATAAATCATGCCTCTGAAGTCCAAGAAAGCATTTGCAAGGGTAGAAGAGTACAGAAGGGAGGTAGGAAGGTTTTGAACCAAGAAGTTCAAAGATTGGGCCTCTAAAAAACATAGGTTTCATTTCCCAGTCTGAAATGGACTTCCTAGGTCATTGCAGATGAATCAGTTCCTTTTTCTGTGGTATAAGTTCATTTAAAAAGTGGGGATAAAAATAATCTATCTGTAATTTGACTGTCAGACAAACAGTCTACCCATACTATTTAAGAGAGAAAGGAAAGGTATATATTCCCAATTGCTCCCAATAGAGTTTGTATACAAACTCTAGTCAGTCCTAGAAAGCATGCATAGGGTTAAAGCTCCAAACAGTTAAATTCACTGAGAATTTAGGCAATGATGTCACTGTGACCAAAAGTTGGCCTTAAGATAAATAAATGAGCTTTCAGTATTCCCTGCAGTAATTTGCTGTCCCTTGGCACTGAGATGAAATCATAATGCTTTGTAATTACAGATAAAAGGGATTTGACATGAGAGCTCTCCAAACAAGCCAAACATCCTGGAAAGTAAAAAAAAAAGACCCAACAACTTGCTTGCATGCTCATTCTCCAGACTTGAGAATAACCATCAAGACAATTTTCTTATTATTAGCAGCTGTTCAGAAATCAGTACTAGATTCATTAGTTAAATCAGTGGGCTTTCCCAGACAAAAAGAAAATTACAGAAAGAGGAGGATTTGAGAATAAATTAGCCAGACCGTAACAATGTCACAAACATGAAACCCTACAGCTCTGGCATGTAGAAATTACACAAAAACAAATCCCACAAACAAAAGATACATTCCAAGCATAACTGAATAACTTAAATTGTAGCCTCCCATTCTTTTGACAGCACAGAGGATGGACTCATCTACTCAAGCAAAGACTCCTCTGAGAAAGATTACAGGGATGTGACAGAAAAAAATAAGGAAACCTTATGCACTGCTACATCTGTAATTTAAAAACAGATCTAAATTATGTTTGAGGAAAAGTTGCCATCACCCTACAAAGGGCAGGATGAAAAAAGGTGGCCTAGAATCTTTCTATTCCTATTTTTCTAAGCCAAGATCATAATTCATATATGAAAATTCTTAATAATCACCACTGTAACCACTGTTAAAACAGTACATGTCAGTAACATGTTTAAAACTGCTAGAATGGGTTTGTTAGTTGTCCACATGCATTCTGTGCCCTGAGGGTAACCCTCTGAGGGGTAATTCTGCAAGTATTTACTTTTTTGGGCTGGTTTGGAGTTCTGGGCTGCTGTCTACATCAGACCCTTGGCTGCAGCAGAGACATTTGTAAAAACTAGTGAGACTGACAGAAGAGACTTCTTTCCTCTTTCAGGAAACTGCAGAGATCCAGGCTATTGCTATTAACCCACTACAGAGAAAAGCACTATAAAATAAATGTAAGTTGAATTTATATCAACAGTACAGATGTGCATGTAAAAAGCATAGCCCAAAGTCATACTTATAAAGCATGCCTGTATATATTTTTATTGATGAAGTAGAAACACCATTTAAAAATCTAATTGCAAGTACCTCACATTTGCAACAGAAAAAAACGAAGCATGTTAATTCTTTTCACAGTGAGTTCACCATTAGGAAATGAGGACTGCTTTAGGAAACTCAAATTAGCAGTAGCTGTGATTATTTTAATTTTATCCCCTAAAGCCTTTTCTAAAAAATTAAAACAAAAAATACTGACTGTTTTCTAGGATGAACTGTTTCCTCCCAGGTATTTTATCTTTTAAATGTGAAATACTTTGGCTTAAATAGTACAAACTACTGATGTGACTGCAAATATGCATCTGAAAAGAAGTAATCATTATCTAGTCTAGAACTTCACGTATTGGCCACTAATTTTCTGTCTGCTGTCAATGTTTCTTTGATCTTGTTTTGCCTCACTGTTGTTCTTTGTAAAAGAATCATTGTCTTCAGTTTTTTAAACCAATGTCATGGTCTCTACTAGTAGAGTGTTGTTTGGTGTGTTGAAAGAGGATCATTAAACAAGACTTTTATTCGCATTTGTACTGGTGAGACTCCATCTCCCTTGACAGACCATGGGAGAAACTCCTATATATACCAAAGAAATACCATATTTCTTTTTCTTTTGTATTATTATTACCATCCATAGACAACCATACTCTATAAACACTTTAGACCTGGTTGAATACAATTTATATAAAATATGAAAAGCACCCCTACAAGTTACTCTGCAAGTTAGAGATAGCTTGTCAATCTCATTACACTACAGAATTGGTCACTTAATATTTATAAATGCAAATGTAAAACAATTATTCAGCTATTTCATAGGGAAAGTGGTAATATTTGCTGAATAATGTTGGCAATCATAATTTAAAGCGTTTATATGCACAAGCTTGACTCCTGAAGAAAAACAGAGATTGCTAAATGAAGTATAAATTGGATTAATATTTTAAAAATCATTGTGAATTCTAGACAAAACTAGTAAAATGCTTCACCACTGATACCAGCTGGATCACTTCAGAGGTATTTATTTCAAGAAAAAGCAGCAGCATGGCCAAATGTAATCCTTACAGATACTTTCCTACTGACCTCCATAAGGATTAGCTCACACCTGATGACTCTTACTCAGCAAGGTATTTAAGCACATGCCATATATCTGACAGTTATCTGATAGTTAAGGGCAAAGGCTCTGGACTTAAAGCTAAACATATTCTTCAGCATCTTATGGCACTGGGCTATAGCTGAGAAAATACCTTTTTGAAACCTGTGGAGTTATTTAAATCAAAAGGACAGCACCTGAATTTGCTGGACTACTTAACCCAATAGAACAAACTGCTATTTCCATACTGAGCTCAGTTTCTGGTAGAGTTGTTTTGCCCAATATTGAATTCTGTAGCAAGTTGCTTGTGTTGCAATAACTGTTCTAATGTCAAAAAAAAAAGAATAATTACCTAAAATTACCTTGCAGCCCAGAAGGCTAACTATATCTTGGGCTGCATCAAAAGAANTTTAAATCTTTTATAGCATAGTCTACTATACTATCTGATGTTGCATTAATTTTATTCATTATTTATAAAAAGTCTTAAAGTAATATAGAGTAAGAAATCCTATCTTGTATATTAAGTTATTTCCACTTCTACGTGTATCATTTCCCTTTTCCAATGGGCACTATCTTCCTAACAAAGTTGTGAGACAATTGCAGACTTATCCATATTACTAAATATTCTTTCTCTCTTTGTTTTTTTTTTTTTTTTTAATAAAATGCCATTCAATAAATATTCTGAAAAAGAAAAAAGTAAGGAAAAGGGAGACCAAGTGTCTGACTACAAAAAAGGGAGAGTAAAGTAAAGAGCCTTTTTTCAAGCTACATCAATAGCTAATCCTAGTTTTCTGAACAAAAGTGGTCACTGGTAACAAGTGCTGGGTTCTGCAAGGACTGAGCAACTTAAGGTGTCTGAGATAGTAGGTCTTCATAAATTTTCATAATTTATTGACATATTGTTCCTGTTTCTGTACAATTTTCAATTTGTATGAATTTTTCTTTTCGATGGTAGCTTCTTAATCTAAACAAACCTATTTTCAGATTGAAAGTACACTTCTTTACTTCTTTAATGGGTGCCCTGGTTTCAGCTTAATTCAGAGTTCATTTTCTTCCTAGCAGCTGCTATAGTACTGCATTTTGGACTTAGTATGAGAACAATGCTGATAACACACTGATGTTTTAGTTGTTGCTCAGCAGTGTTCACACTGGTCAAGGCCTTTTCAGCTTCCCATGCTCTGCCAGGGGCACCAGAAGCTGGGAGGGGGCACAGCCAGGACAGCTGACCCAGCCTGCCCAAAGGGCTATTCCATACCATATGGCGTCACGCTCAGTATAGAAACTGGGGGAGTTGGCCGGGGAGGAGGGCAGTGATTGCTGCCTTTATCTCAACCCATGGGGTTTAGGTTTGTTTGGGGTTTTTTTTTCCTGGTTCTCCCCCCCATCCCACCGGGGCGGGGGGGGAGTGAGTGAGAGGCTGTGTGGTGCTTGGTTGCCGACTGGGGTTAAACCACAACAATGGTGAAAATTATTGCTATAGCATTAATCAGAAGAAGGAACTGCACCATACATAACTACATTCAGAATGATCAGTCTCTTAATTCTCTGTAAAATGAATGTATGGTAAGGGGTATATTGCTAAAAAAAAAGTGTAAGGAAGAAACTTTCATTTTAGCATGAGATTTTTCTTAAACTTTTTTTTATGGCAACCGAACTGAAAAAAAAGCTGCATTCTGATCCTGGAGGGAGCTTCCTCAACTGAAATTCAGAAATCACATTCACTCAGGTCATAAAAGAGAAAAAAAAAAAAATTTTTTTTTCTTTTTGTGTGTCCTTTGTAACTAATAATAAAGGTAAGTAGCCTGTTATAACAGACCCCTAAGAATGACTTACAGCCATCTAACTAGCCTTTGAGCTTTTATATATGAGATTCCTCTTGATTTCAGCATTAGTTCTCTGATTTTAAAGGATGAAAGTTAGCCTTTAATAAAATGTTTTCACTTCCACATGTTATCCATACATGAGCTTTTTGTGATTTTTCTCTCACTTTATCTTTCCAAAAGTGACTTTGTGCAGCTTGCATGCACTCTCCAGCTTTGTAAGCAGTAGCAGAATATCCATCATTGGAGAAAACATCATCTCCAGTTTTAATGGAAGGTTGCAACGAAGACAGATATTTCATAAATGTCTAGAAAGGTGGACAGCAAGTCAAAGAAAATTTTAAAAAATAGACAATATCAATTTACATAATATCATTCCCTGTCAAGAAATAGGCTAATCTTAAGTATGTGCAAACAGCAATATTATTCATGGGGTTACACCACAGTGTAATTGCTTGCTGGATTTGAATGAGGTTCCCCTGAATATAGATGAAGAGAAAAAGTGAAGATAAGGGAAGCAGCTGAATCTAGAAACCAGAAAACTCAAAATGAAAATAATCAAGCCAGGTACACCTCCTTTTATTATGTTTGTGAATAGGGATGATTATTAAACCAATAGATTTAAAACACTAGCTAGACTGAAGTACAAGGCAGAAATAAAACTGTTTCCCAACTACATTCTACCAATGTGCCTCAGCCTTGACACCCAGCATTATTGCCAGTGGAACGCTAAGCCTCTTTTAAATACAGTTTGAAGCAATTTCAAGACTGTATCAGAATAACTGGTGATTTTTAGGAAGACAGACGATTGCAGAACCCTCACAAATCTGTATCCCTTTGTGCTGAGGGAAATCTAATACCTAGGTCACTCATGCTAAAAGGCATAGACCAGACCTGCCACATCTTCAGCATGTTGATTATTAACTGAAAATTTTAACAAGGAACAGAAGGGAATTTAATCTGCCATTGTCAGTGTGTTGCCATGATTTAGCACAAACCCAAGTGAGTAGCAGTGTTCATTGTGTAATTCCCTGGTTCTGAAACTAGAGCAATAGGATTATGCCTAAACATTTTCAAAAATTAGCTGCTGAAGATGCAAAAAGACCAATACATGAGGTGATCCACCTGAACTGCATTCCCAAATCATACCGGGACCAGAGCCACTACCCTCTCAAGACAGGCAGAAACCAGCACAGAAACTGTCACGAAACCCTGACAATAGAAAATCTAGCCTGAGGCAGCTTGAAATGAGAAGGCAACCTCCTTTCTGGTAGCCAGCACAGAGACGATGGGAGACTTGACACGGCAAAAGCAAAGGAGCAGCCCAGAGTAGATACAGCAAACTTCTATCGATGAAAACAAACAGGAAAAATACTGTTTGTCTTCTGCCAAACTGAGCATCTCCGTATGGAGCAGACAGTTGGAGTTTGGATTCCTCTAGACAAATCAAGGCTGTCTTCCTCCAATATGGACATTAGGACAACATTAATAACAAAAGACAGCAGCAAAGACTAAGCTGAAAGATCAAGAAAAAATTTACTCTATCCTAAGAAAACCATATTGGAGATTGCAGTGGCAGACGAGGAACAGAGGATATATTGGCTATTTTGTTAGTCCACACCACAGCTAAATTTCTACAGAGGCTAGCTGAGCTGGACGCAGTTTTCCCACTAATCTCCTACCTCCTCCACCAGAGAGCAAGCTGAATTCAGATTAAAAAATGGCAGATTCAGACATTTGCTTTATGAAATGTGATTACTTTTGATTCAGTGTGTTAGCAAACTTATTTAATAATTTTGAAATATTTCCTCTGCAGGCATTTAAACTTTTAAAAGTATTTTTATTTTAATTTTCTAAATTTTAAAATAAAAAGTTTTGGAAACTTTTTATGTAGGGAAAATTTGGATGTTCATTTCTCCATTTAATTGAGACTGATGAATCTGAAGTTTTCTAAAAACCTCAGTTGAAACATGATTCTTAAATGGCATTTACCCATGAATCTTTTGTTTTGACATGTAGGCAAACATTTGGCTATAGATATTTTTTCTAATATCTGAAACTGTCTCCACATGCGTGCTTAGTACCTAAACAGGGTACTCATTTCATAAAAGAGTAAAGCAGCTCATATACATCTAGTCTCCTTTCAAACTTTTTGAAATACAAGTAAACTTTTGAAAAGAATCAAAGGATTCTAAAAGTTTTCATTTACAGTAAAATATACATTGGGCTCAACTTAAAATTTTATTTTTCTACTTTTTTAACTCCAGCTGTACTTGCTTCCTTATTTATTTGTATGGCAACCTGTGGATTCATTCACTGTGCACTGTTAGCTGTCAACTGAAATGGCATTTTGTATTATTCAAACCTAGACATGGCCTCCTTCTGTAATGACAATAAACACTTGTTTAGAAGTTTCTGAAATCCTGTTTCACAACTTGTTCAAATATAGTGGGGAAAAAGGAAGCCAAAGACATTTTTATATCAATACTTGCAGGAATTATTCAGTGTTCTTCAGACTCTACATGTTACAATTTTAATCACAGCAGATTTTTTGCATAGTGTCATCTTCCAAAAATATAAAAGCTACTTATAAATACAACTACAATTGGAGCTTAAAAACATCTAAGATCGTTAGAAGAAAAAAAAAAAAAAAAAAGAATTTATGTCAATCTTACTGAGCAAAGTCATAATTTTGGGATTTCAATGCTTTCAAAACTTGCTGTGTTTAAAACAAGAAAATTTATGGCAGATGGGATTCCCAAACTTCAATGCTGAGGTTCATTTTAATTTTATTCACTCAAATGTTAAATCTTGGACAAACAATGTTAAAAAGATTAAATCAAATTAGGCATAAAAATTTCAACAGAAACACCTGTGCCAGCTACAAAGTAGTAACATTTGAATGAATACATCTAGAATAATGTCTGTTATCAAAGGATTATATTTAGCAGATGTTTAGCCAAGAAGATAATCCTGAAGCAGTCCAACAGAAAGACAGGATCAAGGGGGAAAAGTACGTACATAGTAAAATAAAAATAGTACAGGACCACCCTGAATCTTATCTCTCACAATGGGCCGAGAAGCTCAGAAGCAGGAGCAGTTCTGAGAAAAAGAACAAGTGAAATATACGTACCTTGTACTCCCCTGGCTTCCAGCAGTTTGCAGTTCATGATCTCAGCCAAGTATGGCATCTTTCTATTTAATAATTCTCAGGGCATTCTTTTCCTTTCATTATGTTTCCCAGTCACTTTTGACACATGTAAATTTTTAGGACCCTCTACAGTCTGCAGAAAGGCATTCTGTAAAATTTTGTATTGTATGAAGAATAAGCCCTTTTTGCTTGCTTTGCGTCTACCTCCTGCTAATTTCATTTGATGCCTTCCAAGCATTTTGAAAGATCAGTTGTGTTTAGGCTGAGATGAAGTTGTGAACATAACTATTCTTTATGGAACTTTACATCCATTTATTTCATGTGTTAGCCTTATTTTTGATGCTCAGTAAATGAAAATTTGTGTATTTTAAAAGGTAATTTAACTAAAGCGTAAAGTTACAAAAAGAGAAAAAAGCGAGGAGTGCAGAAATGTTGGTATAGAAATACTGTAGAAAGCTATACAGAAATGGAAACAGACAGGGACATATGGTCTCCTAAACCAGTCCTACTAGTCCTGTAAGATCCTAGTCTAGAGCTTTTCCACTCATGATCCACAGACATCTGTGGGCTGCTTCTACAACCTCAGGAAGACTTAATTAAAGAAGCAGGTGTCTCATCAGTAGTTTTAAATCTAGTATGCAGAGGTTCACTTCTCTTAGAAAATCTATCCTGTGAGTTGAAAAGGACTGAAAAACCCATTCTAGTCAAAGCAGAATGGAAAACTGTGTGGAAGAAACAGTCATTAAGCTTGCTGAGTTACATGGGGGCTAATGAGAACTACTGTACATCATTGTTTTAATACAATATATAGAAGTTAAAAGATTTTTTTTATTCAGAAGGGGACATAATCTTTCCCTTTCACAGATCAGGCTGTACAATGGATCTTCTCCAATGTGAGGAAGCTCATAGAGATGGTAATGCTTTTCTCTTGATTTTCCTGCAAGTCCCCTTTTACTCTGGCACATGGTCATCCCCTGGACAGGCAGTTATTTGAGAACAGATGCAAGTTGAAACTTCAAAGCAAGGTGGCCAGAGCAAGAGAAACAAATTTAAGGCTAAAGATATTACCAGTTCCATTGGTTAACTTCCTGAACTTCACCATTAAAAGCAGAGTCAAATGGCTCTTAGAAGAGTTTCTTTTCCAGTGCAACACTGACATGAATGAAAGGAGAAATGACAATATCCAAGTCAATGCAATGTAAGTTAATTAGCTTCTAAAGAGCTTCAGGATGTCAGACTTTAAACTATTAAGATAAATTTTATCCCTTTTCATTAAAAAAAAAAAAAATCTTTAATGTCCTTGTTTCCAAGGATCTCTGATGGGAATGGGAGTTTGGCAGTAGTTCTATAGCTGTCAGCCAAGTCATCAGGCATAGAATGTTATTTTAATAATGGATAAATGGCAACAGATTTAAAGTCAGCAGGTATGTAACCTAGGGACATAGAAGCATTAATTAAATCAGTAAAGGCAGGCAGAAGCTTAAGAGGAAAAACCTGAACAAGAATTTGGGAAGCACTGATAAGGCTTGATTTTCTCTCTGCACAGCTTGTGCCTCCAGCAATTCAGCCCCTAAGATGCAAGAAAGCTGTGAAACGAGCTATCAGAACACGTGTCAATCACTGGACAAGCTGCATCATGGTCAAAAGGTACTTCTAGGGCCTGCAGGAAAATAATGGAATGAATATATGATGTAGGTTTATCAGTGATTAAGCAACTGCAATTTTGATTATTGCAGCAAAGAGGCTTAAACAGAAGGGGGAGAGTGATAATGCATAGGTAAGGATTATAATTCTTACTCTCTTTTTATTTCAAAGACTTTTTTTGTTTCAATTGCCTTTGCTAATTTCCATGATATGGGAGACTTTCTGTATTACAGGGAGAAGGAAGACCATTCTGCAAACTGTTAATTCAAAGGTAGATCAGGTGGTGCTCTTCTTAATTCCAAATCCTGGGTTTGGAAAGTTACACAGGCAGACAGAGGTACACATTTATCAGTGGAGATGCCTGTTCTTCTTTGAGGAAGTTGCAATACAGAATGAGAGAAGAATAACCTAGACACAGAAAAAATCTGATGGTTGTCTCATTTATTAAATTATCAGTAAAAACTAATCTGAGGAAAGTCTTAAGAGTACAGAAAGTGTGTGTATATATATATATTTTTATATACATATATATAGTATGTATGCACTTTGTATAGAAACTACTTGTTACACCTAAGGAAATGCAGTTAAAAATCCACCAAACTGTCAATTGTCTAGAGTCTTGTTAATGGTCTGAGGAAGAATGACTAGTAAATGAGAATTAACTTCCAACTTTTGTCTAAATAATCTGTACCTTATCAGTTCAATTTTCAAGCAAATTAAACACATCAGTACTTGTTCTCTGGATATAAATCTGTCACCTTACTATCATGTGAAGAAGAGTTTTTCATCTGGTTAATCAACATTGGACCACAAGGTGGGGACCAGG